>JARQOD010005604.1:0-47114 GCA_033576555.1 Oophaga sylvatica
AATGCGGGCAATGCAGTGAGGTCAGGCTGTTTTTTCCTGCATGACAGTAAATGTCCTAGGTAAAGTGACGCAAAACCCGGTGGATAACTGTCCCAAGATGGAGAACACAGTAAAAATGCTGGAGGAGGCCATGCGGCAGCAACAGCAGGCTATGCAGCAGCAGCAGCAGGCTATACAGCAGCAGGCTATGGAGCAGCAGCAGATATTTAATCGACAGCAACAGGAAACCAATAGTCTAGTGATGCAGCACATCACAGCGCCGCAGACAGCAGGAGCTGCCAGGGGATGGCAGGATGTCCGGAAAGCGGTGCGTACAGCGATCCGAAAGATGGAGCAATCAGATGACGTCGAGGTGTACCTGGAGATGTTTGAAGGCGTGGCTAAAAGGGAGAGACTGCCCCGGTACCAGTGGGCCGAGATCGTGGCTCCGTTTTTTAAATTCAGGACCCGCAAAAGCCTCTAGGGACCTACCCCCCGAGCAACAGGAGGACTATGAGAGCGTCAAGGGTGAGATACTTGCACGTCTTGGGGTAAATGTTTTGGTCCGGGCACAGCGGGTACACCAGTGGAACTTTTCCCCTTCCGAGCCAGCTCGGTCACAGTATTAGTATTGATACACCTGATAGAAAAGTGGTTGCAGCCGGAGGTGTTGTCACCCCGCGCTATGCTGGATCGTATAGTGACTGATAAATTCTTGAGAAATTTGCCACACACCCTTCAAACATGGCTTGGACAGGCAGCCCCTACTGATGGTCTCCAAATGGTAGACCTCATTGAAAGATATGGGGCTACCAAGGAGATACAGGGAGAGACTACCCGGAAGGTACCAAGTAAATTCCACAAACCTTCACCCACAGCTCGTTGAGCAGAGACTCGGAGGGCCGCCCAGGACGGGTCGGGGAACGAAAGGGGCCCCAAAATCTGTTGGCGGTGCCAACAACCAGGACATGTGAGAGCTGTTTGCCCCCACCTGACAGAGCCCATGGACAACAACTTTGGCTACTATCAGTCTCACTATGCAGAACACATGTGTGCAGTGGTCAAACCAGAGGGACCCAATATGAACCATTTGTGTAAAGTGCAGGTGGAGGGTAACCCTGCTGTGGCTCTAGTGGACTCAGGGAGTCTCGTGAGTGACCCTAATACGAGCCAGCCACGTCCAAATCAACGAGTATACTGCTGTGAAAATGGGTGTGTTGTGTATACATGGTGACTTAAAACATTATCCTACCACCCTGGTGATGATAAACACGCCAGCGGAGAGGAGGTGACACGAGGTGGGGGTGGTGGTTAATTAGCATTAATAATTGGGAGAGATTTTCCGTTATTTTCTGTGCTTTGGCCTGTAATTACCCCTCCCACAGAACAGTCGTCGGCACCAGTGGCAAACAGGTTGCATTCTCCAGAAATCGGGCATGAACCTGGTGGCCCAGAGGAAGATGTACTGGCGGTAGGAGTACCTTTGCCTTCGGTGGAGGAGAAAAACCCCTCTCCTATAGAAGTGTTAGGTGGGGAGATGTAAGATTTGCCACCGGGACCAGAATTGTCATACATAAATGTGGCTGGTGACAACAATACGGCGCAACTACGGGACCCTACGTTGACTCGAGCCCGGGAAAATGTACTGGTTGTCAATGGGGAACCCCAACACCCCAGGGCAGCTAAAGTATTTCCCCGATTTGAGCTGAACCAAGATTTGCTGTATGGGGTTGAAAAAATACATGGGGAAATTGTCGAGCAATTGCTGGTACCGCAGTCATATCGGAGGTTGGTAATGGACTTAGCGCATGCGCATGTAGTAGGGGGATATTTGGGACCAAAGAAAACCCTAGACAGAATTCTACAACGGTTTTACTGGCTATGGGTCTATGAAGAAGTTAAACGGTATTGTTACTCTTGTCCGTGTGCTAGGTAACCAGTCCGCAGCCTCATTTTCAGAGTCCCTTGGTGCCATTACTAATTATAGAGGTACCGTTTGAGAGAATAGCCTATGGATCTGGTGTGGACGGTTAATAAATCAGCAAGGGGTCATCAACACATCCTCGTAGTTCTAGATTACGCTACCAGGTATCCTGAGGCTATTCCCCTGCGACACACCTCGGCAAAACTGATCGCAAAAGAACTCATGGGTATGTTCTCTCGGGTGGGAATCCCTCAAGAAATCTTAACAGATCAGGTGACCCCCTTTATGTCAAAAATCATGAAGGAACTCTGCCACGTGTTAAACAGTTGCGCACATCGATCTATCATCCCCAAACAGGCGGTTTAGTAGAAAGGTTCAATAAAACCCTGAAGAATATGTTGAAAAAAAAAGTCTCTAAAGATGCTAAGGACTGGGATCTCTTGTTGCCATACCTGATGTTTGCAGTGCGGGAGGTGCCCCAGGCATCTACGGGGTTCTCGCCCTTTGAACTATTATATGGCAGACATCCCCGTGGCTTACTTGATATAGCTAAAGAGGCCTGGGAAAACCATACAACTCCCCACAAAAGTGTGATAGAACATGTGGCCAAAATGCAAGAGAGAATGGAGACAGTCCTACCATTAGTCCGAGAACATATGGAATCAGCACAAAGGTCACAGAGGCAGGTCTATAACCGGGAGGCACGGGTAAGGTCCTTTAACCCTGGGGATCGGGTGTTGGTACTTGTGCCTACAGTGGATAGTAAGTTCCTTGCAAGGTGGCAGGGACCCTACGACATTATAGAGAAGGTGGGACCAGTAAACTATAAAGTACACCAACCAGGGCGGAGAAAGCCAGAACACGTATATGATGTGAATCTGCTGAAACCATGGAAAGACAGAGACCCGCTTGGTGAGGATTGTCCACGGCCTGCATTTCCAGTACAGATGGCTTCCTTGCCTCAGGAGAAGGCAAGAGAAGTCCTCTCCGCCGTCAAAATATCAGACACTTTGTCGCACATACAAGTTCAGGAAGTCCGAGAGTTTGTTAGCCGAAATACAGATATTTTTTCGGAACTTCCTGGTCGTACCTCCCTAATACAACATGACATTGTCACTGAGCCGCAGGGCAACGTACGATTAAAGCCATATCAGGTGCCTGAGGCCCGGCGTCAAGCCATCAAGGAAGAGGTCAAGAAGATGCTGCAGTTAGGGGTCATTGAAGAGTCCCAGAGTGAGTGGGCCAGCCCAATAGTCCTAATACCAAAGCCAGATGGGACACTAAGGTTCTGTAATGACTTCAGAAAACTGAATGAAATTTCTAACTTTGACGCCTACCCCATGCCCCAGGTCGATGAGTTAATAGAGCGGTTTGGGCAGGCACGTTATTTTTCACTCATTGACCTCACAAAAGGGTATTGGCAGGTGCCACTAACAAAAGCAGCGAGAGAGAAAACGGCTTTTTAACACCCGAGGGACTGTTCCAGTATATAGTCCTACCCTTCGGGTTGCATGGCGCTCCAGCGACATTCCAGAGGTTAATGGACGTTGTTCTTCGTCCTCATCGCCGATATGCCGCGGCCAATCTGGACGATATTGTGGTGTACAGTACAGACTGGGAAAGTCACTTAGCCAAGGTACAGGCGGTGATAGATTCGCTGAGACAAGCAGAGCTAACTGCCAACCCAAAGAAGTGTTCCATAGGGTTGGAGGAAGCTCGCTACCTGGGGTATGTGATTGTGAGAGGAGTTATCAAAGCCCAAATAAACAAAGTGGAGGCAATCCAAAACTGGCCCCGTCCCCTCACCACAAAACAAGTGAAAGGGTTTTTGGGGTTAGTGGGATACTACCGGCGGTTTATTCACAATTTTGCAACACTGTCGGCGCCGTTAAATGACTGCCTAAAAGGCAGGAAGTTAGTAATGGTGCGATGGAATGATCAGCTTGAAGAAGCGTTTGTAAAACTAAAAGGGGCAATGTGTGTGTGTCACCATTTTTGATCACACCCGACTTCAAAAGAGAATTCATTGTCCAGACTGATGCGTCAGAGATAGGTGTGGGTGCCGTTTTGTCTCGGGAGGTTAACGGGGAGGAGCACCACATTACTTTCCAGAGTCGAAAGCTAACTCCAGCTGAAACCAGATACAGAATTGTAGAGAGAGAGAGTGCCTGGCGATCAAGTGGGCACTGGAGTCGTTGCGCTACTATCATTTGATCAGACTGGGTATGATTGTTTTTCATGATTTGCTTTTGCTAAAAATGATTTTTTTTTTTTTTAATTTATGTCTAGTTAGTTACTCGCAATAAAATGAGGACCCTTGACATTGGGTTGCGAGCTTATCTGCTTTGGCCAAAATAGTAACTAATACCTCATCCGATGCATTTATCATATGCATCATTTTTTGCACTTTTTATCATCTTTTGCAGGGTGCACCCGGGCTCTTTTTGATGGCTTGGTTTTTGTGTTGTGCACATTCAGTGCTGACCAGCCCGCCTTCCATCATAGGCGTTTAAAATAGGCTGTTATCCAGACACTGTGCATGACATTCATGTTTTAAGCAACTTGTATCTGTGTGTTTTTTTTCCCACTAAGCAGTTAACACCTTCATCATCACTGTTTTTGTGATAGGGTGGCTGCCTTTATCAGTGGTAAGCACCTGTTGCTTCTCCAGCCTTTATCCATGGGAGCCTGCTGCATCCTGCTAGTGCATTTGGTCATTTGATCAGACTGGGTATGATTGTTTTTCATGATTTGCTCTTGCTAAAAATGATTTTTTTTTTTTTTGAATTTATGTCTAGTTAGTTACTCGCAATAAAATGAGGACCCTTGACGTTGGGTTGCGAGCTTATCTGCTTTGGCCAAAATAGTAACTAATACCTCATCCGATGCATTTATCATATGCATCATTTTTTGCACTTTTTATCATCTTTTGCAGGGTGCACCCGGGCTCTTTTTGATGGCTTGGTTTTTTGTGTTGTGCACATTCAGTGCTGACCAGCCCGCCTTCCATCATAGGCGTTTAAAATAGGCTGTTATCCAGACACTGTGCATGACATTCATGTTTTAAGCAACTTGTATCTGTGTGTTTTTTTTTCCCACTAAGCAGTTAACACCTTCATCATCACTGTTTTTGTGATAGGGTGGCTGCCTTTATCAGTGGTAAGCACCTGTTGCTTCTCCAGCCTTTATCCATGGAGCCTGCTGCATCCTGCTAGTGCATTTGGTCATTTGATCAGACTGGGTATGATTGTTTTTCATGATTTGCTTTTGCTAAAAATGATTTTTTTTTTTTTGAATTTATGTCTAGTTAGTTACTCGCAATAAAATGAGGACCCTTGACGTTGGGTTGCGAGCTTATCTGCTTTGGCCAAAATAGTAACTAATACCTCATCCGATGCATTTATCATATGCATCATTTTTTGCACTTTTTATAAATGAGGACCCTTGACGTTGGGTTGCGAGCTTATCTGCTTTGGCCAAAATAGTAACTAATACCTCATCCGATGCATTTATCATATGCATCATTTTTTTGCACTTTTTATCATCTTTTGCAGGGTGCACCCGACTCTTTTTGATGGCTTGGTTTTTTGTGTTGTGCACATTCAGTGCTGACCAGCCCGCCTTCCATCATAGGCGTTTAAAATAGGCTGTTATCCAGACACTGTGCATGACATTCATGTTTTAAGCAACTTGTATCTGTGTGTTTTTTCCCACTAAGCAGTTAACACCTTCATCATCACTGTTTTTGTGATAGGGTGGCTGCCTTTATCAGTGGTAAGCACCTGTTGCTTCTCCAGCCTTTATCCATGGGAGCCTGCTGCATCCTGCTAGTGCATTTGGTCATTTGATCAGACTGGGTATGATTGTTTTTCATGATTTGCTTTTGCTAAAAATGATTTTTTTTTTTTGGGCCAGCCCAATAGTCCTAATACCAAAGCCAGATGGGACACTAAGGTTCTGTAATGACTTCAGAAAACTGAATGAAATTTCTAACTTTGACGCCTACCCCATGCCCCGGGTCGATGAGTTAATAGAGCGGTTTGGGCAGGCACGTTATTTTCACTCATTGACCTCACAAAAGGGTATTGGCAGGTGCCACTAACAAAAGCAGCGAGAGAGAAAACGGCTTTTGTAACACCCGAGGGACTGTTCCAGTATATAGTCCTACCCTTCGGGTTGCATGGCGCTCCAGCGACATTCCAGAGGTTAATGGACGTTGTTCTTCGTCCTCATCGCCGATATGCCGCGGCCAATCTGGACGATATTGTGGTGTACAGTACAGACTGGGAAAGTCACTTAGCCAAGGTACAGGCGGTGATAGATTCGCTGAGACAAGCAGAGCTAACTGCCAACCCAAAGAAGTGTTCCATAGGGTTGGAGGAAGCTCGCTACCTGGGGTATGTGATTGTGAGAGGAGTTATCAAAGCCCAAATAAACAAAGTGGAGGCAATCCAAAACTGGCCCCGTCCCCTCACCACAAAACAAGTGAAAGGGTTTTTGGGGTTAGTGGGATACTACCGGCGGTTTATTCACAATTTTGCAACACTGTCGGCGCCGTTAAAAGACTGCCTAAAAGGCAGGAAGTTAGTAATGGTGCGATGGAATGATCAGCTTGAAGAAGCGTTTGTAAAACTAAAAGAGGCACTGTGTGTGTGTCACCATTTTTGATCACACCCGACTTCAAAAGAGAATTCATTGTCCAGACTGATGCGTCAGAGGTAGGTGTGGGTGCCGTTTTGTCTCAGGAGGTTAACGGGGAGGAGCACCACATTACTTTCCAGAGTCGAAAGCTAACTCCAGCTGAAACCAGATACAGCATTGTAGAGAGAGAGAGTGCCTGGCGATCAAGTGGGCACTGGAGTCGTTGCGCTACTATCTGTTGGGGAGAACATTTTGGTTGTTAACTGATCATTCCCCTCAGACTGGCAGTGTTGTAGCCCAGGGAGTAGAGTTCAGGTGGTAGATAGATGAACATAACAGGAGAAATTGATAACGTTGCCAACCAGTTATTTAATCTGAAAACGGACAGGCAAATTCTGGCGAGATCCATGCCTTGTTTATTTTCAGAAAAGTAAGCCGGTCTACATTATCGGAGGATAGTCGCATGCGACGGTCTGTTAGTACACCACCTGCAGCACTAAAGACGTACTCCGATAATACACTGGCTGCAGGGCAAGCCAGCACCTCCAATGCATACTGGCTAAGCTCTGGCCATGTATCCAGCTTAGAGACCCAAAACTTGAAAGGGGAAGAGCCATCTGGGAGTACACTGAGAGGGCAAGACAAGTAGTCTGTCACCATCTTACGGAAACGTTGCCTCCTGGTGACTGGAGGCGTCTCGGATGGTGTAGACATTGGTGGCGCTGCCACAAAACTTCGCCACATTTGGAACATACTGGTCTTGCCCCCCTGTGCAGAGGCGTTGCTTGTGCTCCCTCTTGTGCAGAGCTGTCTCCACTGCGTCCACGCACAGAGCTGCTTTGTAAAGCAGTATCAGCAGCACTGCTCTCGGCTGGAATGGAGAACATTATGGATTTCACCAGTGTGTCTTGGTACTCCCACATTTTACGCTCCCGGTTCAACGGTGTGATGAGGCTTTGTAAGTTGTCCCGGTAGCGAGGGTCTAGGAGGGTGTACACCCAATAATCAGACGTGGTGAGAATGTGGGCGATGCGGCGGTCATTTCTCAGGCACTGCAGCATGAAATCAACCATGTGCTGCAGACTCCCAACTGGCCAACAAACGCTGTCCTCTGTAAGAGGCGTCATCTGTACCTGCTCTGCATCACCCCACCCTCGCTCTACATACTGACTAGAGCGTTGTGTACCTCCCTCTGTAGCGATTTCTTCCTCCTCCATTGACTCCTCCTCATCCTCCTCACAAAGTGAGCCCTGCAAAGCCCTTTGGGAGGAACCACGTTGCGCTGACTGTCCAGAAGGTGATGGAATTTGTGTCTCTTCATCCTCCACCTCTTCCAAAACCTCATCCCTTAGTGCTTGCAGTGTTTTTTGAAGCAGGCAGATAAGGGGGACAGTCAGGCTGACTAGTGCATCATCTGCACTCGCCATCCGCGTTAACTCATCAAACGCACGCAAAACGTGGCAGATGTCCTTCATAGAGGCCCACTCAGTAGTGGTGAAGTGTGAACGGCGCAAATTGCGTGTTGATTGCGCCTGTTGCAGCTGATACTCCATTACTGCTGTCTGCTGCTCACACAACCGCTCCAACATATGTAACGTGGAATTCCACCTGGTGGGTACGTCACATATGATGCGATGTTCAGGAAGGCGAAATCTGCGTTGCAGAGCTGCAATGCGCGATCTGGCCATGCTGGAACGTCGCAAGTGAGCGCACTCTAGGCGGACCTTGTGCAGCAGTGCATCAAGATCCGGATAGTCCCTCAAAAAACTCTGCACGACCAAGTTGAGCACATGTGCCAGACATGGTATGTGAGTGAGGTTGCCAAGGGCCAGAGCTGCCACCAGATTTCGGCCATTGTCACACACTACCAAGCCTGGCTGGAGATTCGCTGGCAAAAACCACACGTCGCTCTCCTGCTTGATGGCATTCCAGACCTCCTTCGATTCCCCATGGAAATTAATTTCAGGACGGCCTGTTGACGTTTGGCCACGGCTGTGCTCATATCGGTTGCAACAGGTAAGCGTTCACGGGTCCATGTGGAGGTAGACCGTGACGGCTCCTGCAGCGATGATTCTGAGGAACTGGAGTAGGAGGAGGAGTCAATGTGTACAGACTGGATTCCTGCAATCCTTGGAGTTGGCAGAACACGTACAGCGCCACTCGCAAGATCTGTACCCGGCTCCACAACATTGACCCAATGGGCAGTGAGGGAAAGGTATCGTCCCTGGCCATGGGTACTGGTCCACGCATCGGTGGTCAGGTGGACCTTGCTACTGACGGCGTTTAGTAGCGCATGTTTAATTTTTCCCTCAACATGCTTTTGCAGAGCAGGACGGCTTGCCTGCTGAAATAAAATCGGCTTGGCACATTGTATTGTGGGACTGCCAATGCCATTAAGTTCCGGAAACTGTCAGTCTCCACCAGCCTGAATGACAGCATTTCAAGGGACAGGAGTTTTGCAATGCCAGCATTCAGAGCCTGTGCTCGTGGATGGTTTGCCGAGTATGGCCGTCTTTTATCCCATGCCTGTGCTACCGATGGCTGTTTTGTGGCCTGGGAGTGTGAGGATGACAGGGAACTTGCAGCTGTGGGTGGAATAACACTTTGTCTCTGGACAAGAGTGACCGAGGTTCTTCCATGGCGATCGTGTGAGGAAGCCGAACCAGCTGTGTGTGAGCTGGAGGAAGAGGCTCCAACACGAGCTGAAGATGTAGGTGCTGCTGTAGGTTGGCCTACATCTCCAGTGTGTCTTTGTAACTCAACTACGTGCTTTGTCCGCACATGTTTCCACATGTTAGTGGTATTGAGGTTACTGACACTTTTACCTCTTTTTACTTTTTGCTTACACAGCTTGCATTTGACATAGCAAATATCATCTGCAAGTGTGTCAAAAAAGGACCACGCAGTGCAAGTCCTGGGAGCGCCCGTTTTGACTTTTGGAAGAGAACTGCTCCCAACAGGTGCCAAACTGGAGGCTACAGGCAACCGAGTCTGCAGCCTACCTCTCCCTCCTGTTTGTACCATTGGGCCAATCTCTTCCTCAGAGCTGCTCCCACCACCTTCCTGTTCCTCACGCCATGTTGGGTCTTGGACCTCATCATCTCCACTACCCTCTTCCAACACCTGCTGCTGTTGGGTGGTCTGGACAGCACCATGCTCAACAGAAACTGGCAACTGAGTCTCATCATCATCAGATGCGTTCTGCGGCGTGCTGACCATCGGCACTGGCTCACCCACCTCTTCAGATTCAGAGAGATACAGCTGTTGCGCATCACTGCATACTCCCTCTTCTTCAAATTCCAGAATGCTGCTTGGCTGGGCCCCTGTTTGCAAGCCAACAGATTCTGAGAACAGAAGCAGAGACTCAGCTGGCTCCAGTTCAGAACTCTCTGACTGCCTGGGCAATTTGACAGGCGGTGAACAGACAGATGGTTGCTCAACAGTGTTGTGGTCCTGAGAGGAGGTGGAAGCAATTGAATTCGATGCATTGGCTGCCATCCAACCAACAACGGCTTCAATTTGTTCTTCCCGCAGCAGGGGGGTACGCCGAGCTCCTACAAAACTGCACATAAAGGAACGCTCACGGGAAAAACTGGTGGATGCTGTGTCACTGGGGGCGGCAGCAGCCACAGAATCCCCACGTCCTCTCCCTGCTGAAACTCCACGGCCACGACCACGTGCCTTACTCCCTGCCTTCTTCATCTTGGTAGATTGTTAAAGAAAGTCAGAAACGTTATAAGGTCTAAGTATGGTTATTACGCAGAGACTGCAGTGAACACTGCACACAACTGTTCAGCATCTCTGAAAGGCTCCTTTCTGTAATTCTATAGTGTTTGCAACCAATGTATTGGATACGGATGGAAGCGCGTCACACTAATAGATTTGAGTTATTTGAAATGGAATGGAGCAGCACCAATTAGAGAAAAATGACAAGGAAGAGGCAGTGACACACGTTCAGCAGACTACAACCAGCAGTGGTTGAAGAACTAACTGGAGCGTGATCTGCACTCAAAAAAAAAAAACCTCACAGACTAGAGTGAACACTGAACACAACTGTTCACTATCTCTGAAAGACTCCTTTCTGTAATTCTATAGTGTTTGCAACCAATGTATTGGATACGGATGGAAGCGCGTCACACTAATAGATTTGAGTTATTTGAAATGGAATGGAGCAGCACCAATTAGAGAAAAATGACAAGGATGAGGCAGTGACACACGTTCAGCAGACTACAACCAGCAGTGGTTGAAGAACTAACTGGAGCGTGATCTGTACTCAAAAAAAAAAAAAAACCTCACAGACTAGAGTGAACACTGAACACAACTGTTCACTATCTCTGAAAGGCCCTTTCTGTAATTCTATAGTGTTTGCAACCAATGTATTGGATACGGATGGAAGCGCGTCACACTAATAGATTTGAGTTATTTGAAATGGAATGGAGCAGCACCAATTAGAGAAAAATGACAAGGATGAGGCAGTGACACACGTTAGCAGACTACAACCAGCAGTGGTTGAAGAACTAACTGGAGCGTGATCTGCACTCAAAAAAAAAAAAAACCTCACAGACTAGAGTGAACACTGAACACAACTGTTCACTATCTTGAAAGGCTCCTTTCTGTAATTCTATAGTGTTTGCAACCAATGTATTGATACGGATGGAAGCGCGTCACACTAATAGATTGATTATTTTTAAATGAATGGAGCAGCACCAATTAGAGAAAAATGCAAGGATGAGGCAGTGACACACGTTCAGCAGACTACAACCAGCAGTGGTTGAAGAACTAACTGGAGCGTGATCTGTCACTCAAAAAAAAAAAAACCTCACAGACTAGAGTGAACACTGAACACAACTGTTCACTATCTCTGAAAGGCTCCTTTCTGTAATTCTATAGTGTTTGCAACCAATGTATTGGATACGGATGGAAGCGCGTCACACTAATAGATTGAGTTATTTGAAATGGAATGGAGCAGCACCAATTAGAGAAAAATGTACAAGGATGAGGCAGTGACACACGCTTCAGCAGACTACAACCAGCAGTGGTTGAAGAACTAACTGGAGCGTGATCTGCACTCAAAAAAAAAAAACCTCACAGACTAGAGTGAACACTGAACACAACTGTTCACTATCTCTGAAAGGCTCCTTTCTGTAATTCTATAGTGTTTGCAACCAATGTATTGGATACGGATGGAAGCGCGTCACACTAATAGATTTGATTGTTTTTAAATGAATGGAGCAGCACCAATTAGAGAAAAATGACAAGGATGAGGCAGTGACACACGTTTCAGCAGACTACAACCAGCAGTGGTTGAAGAACTAACTGGAGCGTGATCTGCACTCAAAAAAAAAAAACCTCACAGACTAGAGTGAACACTGAACACAAACTGTTCACTATCTTGAAAGGCTCCTTTCTGTAATTCTATAGTGTTTGCAACCAATGTATTGTATACGGATGGAAGCGCGTCCACTAATAGATTGAGTTTTTGAAATGGAATGGAGCAGCACCAATTAAAGAAAAAAAAAGAGTCAGGGAAAGTGAGGCAGGTGGACACACTGTCAGCAGACTACACAACCGCACTGGTGAAGAACAACTGGAGCGGATCTTGCAAGCTCAATAAAAACACAAAAACCACTCTACAGACTAGAATGAGTCACAGCACATGACTAAATCGTTCACTGAATCTTCAGAAAGGCACTCCTTTCTGTTTAATTACAGCAGTCGTTGCAACCATATGATATTGGATAACGCATGGAATTGCGCGTCACACTAATAGATGTCACGCTGTCTAATGATATGTATACAATGTCAGTAAACTATTAATACAGGAACAACACTTTATACAACAACTAGTATAGCAACATCAGCATGTAAGTATAGAATAGATTTACCTGACACGATATCTGCTGAACTCAGGGTTAATCTTGAGGACTTGATGAGCTGAAACAGGAAAGAGGTGGACCGGGATCTAACCTGACCCTAAACTGGGGTCCTAACTAATCCCTCACCTTGGAGGTACTGATAATGGTTCAGAGGTCCAAGTCACCAACCTAACCCTGTCTCCTATCAGACCCTGAACCCTGTAATCAGTCCTAAGAAGGATCCTGACTACCACCAAAGGGATATGGGCTGATCTTAGCTAAATACACAGATTAGACATATAAGACAGACAGGATAACACTCGCTTGCATACACATCAAACACCAAAGGAACATAAATGGTCTGGGAAATAAACTCTAACCAAGTTGAGCTTAGAACAACTAAGGAGCTCACAACTAAAGTCTATACAGATTCATTCCTATCTGTGGTCTGCATGAAGGTTTCACTGGCAACTCCCCAAGCAGACAACCAGGAATTTAAAGGAAACCAATCAACAAATAATCAATTGCAGCCGGGAGAAACTGCACCCAGTCCCAGAACCGAGCACAGACAGAATTAACCCCTAGCTGCCAAACACAAAGAAACAGCAGCTCAGCTGTGAGAAGTCAAAATGTGCAACCGCGACGATCTTCGTGGCAATGCACACATGACAGTACCCCCCCTTCTACGAGGGGCCTCCGGACCCTCAGGGCCAGGCCTGCCCGGGTGAGTTCTGTGGAAGGTCCGAACCAAACGATCTGCGTTAACATCAGACGCAGGGACCCACGTCCTCTCCTCTGGACCATACCCCTTCCAATGCACCAAGTACTGAAGGGACCGGCGATTCAGACGTGAGTCAATGATCTTTGATACTTGAAATTCCAAGTTACCATTGACCAACACAGGAGGAGGAGGTAGAGGTGACGGTATGACTGGTGCCACATACCTTTTAAGTAATGACTTGTGGAACACATTATGAATTTTAAACGTAGGAGGGAGGTCCAGACGAAATGCCACAGGATTAATTATGGAACTGATCCTGTACGGCCCGATGAATCTGGGACCCAGTTTCCAGGAGGGCACTTTAAGTTTTATATTCCTGGTAGACAACCATACCAGATCGTTCACATTCAGATCTGGATCAGAAACTCTCCTCCTATCAGCCATACGTTTGTAACGGTTCCCCATCGCACTCAGATTATTCAATACACCTCTCCACACAGAAGCAAGTGACGACGAGAAACGCTCCTCCTCAGGAACCCCAGAAGGGCCCCCCCCATTGAAAGTACAAAACTGGGGATGAAAACCATATGCCCCAAAAAACGGGGACTTACCAGTGGACTCGCTCCGCCTGTTGTTAAGAGCGAACTCTGCCAGAGGCAAGAAAGAGACCAGTCCTCCTGGTTCTCGATACAAAACACCGGAGATATGTCTCTAAGTTCTGATTCAGACGCTCTGTCTGACCATTGGTCTGCGGATGAAAAGCCGAGGAAAATGACAATTGCATCCCCCGACGTAAACAAAATGCCCTCCAAAATTTGGACACAAACTGAGACCCCCTATCTGACACCACATCAGAAGGCAACCCATGAAGTCTAACGATCTCCCTAATGAACACCTGCGCCAGAGTTTTAGCATTAGGGAGTGCAGGAAGAGCAACGAAATGTGCCATCTTACTGAACCTGTCAACAACCACCAGTATGACAGTATTCCCTGACGACGGAGGAAGGTCCGTAATGAAGTCCATAGATAAATGAGTCCATGGACGCTCCGGAAGTTTCAAGGGTAAAAGGGTCCCAGACGGACGGGTATGAGGGGTTTTAGAGCGAGCACACACCCCACATGACGCGACAAAAGTTATAACATCTTTATTAGCATTAGGCCACCAAAACCGGCGAGAAAGGAGATCTAAAGTAGCCTTACTCCCTGGATGTCCTGCTAGAGCAGAATTATGATGTGCCTCAATAACCTTTTGTCTCAACAGATTTGGGACAAACAGTCTCCCTGGAGGTCCTGCAGGGGCGTCCCCCTGAGCCTCTAACACCTCCTTCTCAAGCTCAGAAAATACAGCCGACACTACCACCCCCTCCTGAAGGATAGGACTCGGGTCATCCGTTTTCCTCGGCCCCTGGGAAACTGCGAGACAAGGCATCAGCCTTTACATTCTTAGACCCCGGGCGATAAGTGACGACAAAATTAAACCTGGTAAAAAACAACGACCATCGAGCTTGTCTGGAATTCAGACGCTTAGCGGATTCCAAATACAACAGGTTCTTGTGATCAGTAATAACGGTAACCGGGTGGACTGCCCCCTCCAAAAAGTGACGCCATTCTTCAAAAGCTAACTTAATGGCCAAAAGTTCCCTATTGCCGATATCATAATTCCTTTCGGCGGACGACAATTTCTTAGAAAAGAAAGCGCACGGATGCCATTTACCAGGGGACGGACCCTGGGACAATATAGCACCCACCCCTACGTCAGACGCATCCACCTCCACAATGAACGGCTGAGATGCATCTGGTTGGATGAGAATGGGTGCCGAAGCAAAACATTTCTTCAAAGAGGAAAAGGCTTGGCAAGCTTTGTCCGACCATTTAGAAAAATCCGTCCCTTTTCTTGTCATGTCAGTGAGAGGTTTGACGACAGATGAGAAATTACAAATAAATTTCCGGTAGTAGTTAGCAAACCCCAAAAAACGCTGCAGAGCCTTAAGATCCCCTGGCTGATCCCATTCAAGCACTGCTCTCACCTTTTCAGGGTCCATCCGGAAACCGGAGGCTGACACCAAAAAACCCAAAAACTGAAGTTCCTGTACGGCAAATACACACTTCTCCAGTTTGGCGTATAATTTATTGTCTCGCAAGATCTGCAACACCTGTCTCACATGCTCCTGATGAGACACAAGATCTGGCGAGTAAATTAAAATGTCGTCCAAATATACAACCACAAACAGCCCCACAAGGTGACGAAAAATGTCATTAACAAAATGTTGGAATACTGCTGGTGCAGTAGTCAGACCAAAAGGCATGACTAGGTTCTCATAATGTCCCTCCGGCGTGTTAAACGCCGTTTTCCACTCATCCCCCTCTTTTATCCTAATCAGATTATACGCCCCCCTGAGATCCAATTTAGAAAACCATTTGGCGCCAACAATTTGATTGAAGAGATCAGGAATAAGAGGGAGTGGATACGGATCTCGAACAGTAATCCGATTAAGTTCGCGGAAATCCAAGCAAGGGCGTAGGCCTCCATCTTTCTTCTTCACAAAGAAGAACCCCGCGGCTACTGGGAAGATGAAGGTCTAATATGCCCTTTGGCCAGACTTTCAGAAATATAATCTTTCATAGCCTGCCTCTCAGGACCAGAAAGATTATACAACCTAGCTTTAGGCAACTTAACATCAGGAAGGAGATTAATAGAGCAGTCATACACGCGATGAGGAGGCAACTCCTGACACCCCTCCTCAGAGAAAACATCCCCAAAATCCTCCAAAAAAGGAGGCAATGTACTAGGCACGACCGCACTGATGACTGTGTTTATGCAGTTGCTTTTGCAAAACTCACCCCATTGGCTTATTTCTCTGGACTGCCAATTAATCACAGGGTTATGTTTAACCAACCAAGGAAGTCCCAACACAATGGGAGTAGGTAGACCCTCCAACTCATAACAAGATAATTGTTCCCTATGTATTGCCCCTACCCGAAGGTCAATGTTATGAACCTCATGAACAAAGCTACCTTGGCCGAGAGGCCTGGCGTCAATGGAGAATATAGGGATCGGTTTGACCAATACACTCAGATGCATACCTTGAGCCTGAGCAAACTGAGCGTCAACCAGATTAGCCCCGGAACCACTATCAAGAAGAACAGACAATCTCTCCACTCTCGTACCAACTACCACCTCCACTGGTACAAGGAACTGAGAAGAACTGGCGGATGAAATACATACTCCCAGGTTGTCGTCCACCACACAACCTGGGATTAACAGTTTTCCGGCGACTTTTGGCTCAACAAGGCACGGGATGGACATTCTCCAACAAAATGTCCCTCTTTCCCGCAGAAAAAACATCTTCTAGTCCTGCGGCGTACCGCCAATCCCCTCCTATGAAATGATGTCCCTCCCAACTGCATAGGCTCATCCGAACAGACAAGGGGAACCTCAACATAAGGGACTTTAGTGGTAGGTGGAGAAACAACAGGGAGTGGGGTTACCTCACCCCTCTCCCGAAGCCGTCTATCAGTACGGATAGCTAAGGCCATAGCAGCCTCCAGAGAAGGAGGAGACTCATACTGAGCCAAAACGTCTTTTAATTTATCAGAAAGCCCATGACAAAACTGGCTCCTAAGAGCTGGGTCATTCCACTGAGTATCTGTGGCCCATCTACGAAACTCAGAAACAAATTCCTCTGCCGGACGATCTCCCTGCTGTATCTTACGTAATTTTGTCTCAGCAAGAGAGACCCGATCTGGGTCATCATATACCAATCCCAGGGCAGTAAAAAATTGATCTACAGACAGTAGAGCCGGGGATCCCGGAGGAAGGGAAAATGCCCAGGATTGAGGGTCCCCTTGCAGAAGTGAGATAACAATTCCCACTCTCTGCTCCTCACTCCCTGATGATCGAGGCCGAAGCCGAAAATACAATTTACATGCCTCCCGGAAGGTGAAAAATTTGTCTCGCCCACCAGTGAACCTGTCCGGGAGAGCAACCTTAGGTTCAACTCTGGTTTGCTCCAGGGGAGACAAAACCTTGGACTTAATGTCCGTCAGCTCCATGGATAATCCCTGCAACTGCAGAGCCAGCTGGGCTACTGGATCCATGGTAACTGGAGATAATTTTTATGGCCAGTGAAAATGTCACGCTGTCTAATGATATGTATACAATGTCAGTAAACTATTAATACAGGAACAACACTCTATACAACAACTAGTATAGCAACATCAGCATGTAAGTATAGAATAGATTTACCTGACACGATATCTGCTGAACTCAGGGTTAATCTTGAGGACTTGATGAGCTGAAACAGGAAAGAGGTGGACCGGGATCTAACCTGACCCTAAACTGGGGTCCTAACTAATCCCTCACCTTGGAGGTACTGATAATGGTTCAGAGGTCCAAGTCACCAACCTAACCCTGTCTCCTATCAGACCCTGAACCCTGTAATCAGTCCTAAGAAGGATCCTGACTACCACCAAAGGGATATGGGCTGATCTTAGCTAAATACACAGATTAGACATATAAGACAGACAGGATAACACTCGCTTGCATACACACTCAAACACCAAAGGAACATAAATGGTCTGGGAAATAAACTCTAACCAAGTTGAGCTTAGAACAACTAAGGAGCTCACAACTAAAGTCTATACAGATTCATTCCTATCTGTGGTCTGCATGAAGGTTTCACTGGCAACTCCCCAAGCAGACAACCAGGAATTTAAAGGAAACCAATCAACAAATAATCAATTGCAGCCGGGAGAAACTGCACCCAGTCCCAGAACCGAGCACAGACAGAATTAACCCCCTAGCTGCCAAACACAAAGAAACAGCAGCTCAGCTGTGAGAAGTCAAAATGTGCAACCGCGACGATCTTCGTGGCAATTCACACATGACAAATAGATTTGAGTTATTTGAAATGGAATGGAGCAGCACCAATTAGAGAAAAATGACAAGGATGAGGCAGTGACACACGTTCAGCAGACTACAACCAGCAGTGGTTGAAGAACTAACTGGAGCGTGATCTGCACTCAAAAAAAAAAAAAACCTCACAGACTAGAGTGAACACTGAACACAACTGTTCACTATCTCTGAAAGGCTCCTTTCTGTAATTCTATAGTGTTTTCAACCAATGTATTGGATACAGATGGAAGCGCGTCACACTAATAGATTTGAGTTATTTGAAATGGAATGGAGCAGCACCAATTAGAGAAAAATGACAAGGATGAGGCAGTGACACACATTCAGCAGACTACAACCAGCAGTGGTTGAAGAACTAACTGGAGCGTGATCTGCACTCAAAAAAAAAAAACCTCACAGACTAGAGTGAACACTGAACACAACTGTTCACTATCTCTGAAAGGCTCCTTTCTGTAATTCTATAGTGTTTGCAACCAATGTATTGGATACAGATGGAAGCGCGTCACACTAATAGATTTGAGTTATTTGAAATGGAATGGAGCAGCACCAATTAGAGAAAAATGACAAGGATGAGGCAGTGACACACGTTCAGCAGACTACAACCAGCAGTGGTTGAAGAACTAACTGGAGCGTGATCTGCACTCAAAAAAATAAAAACCTCACAGACTAGAGTGAACACTGAACACAACTGTTCACTATCTCTGAAAGGCTCCTTTCTGTAATTCTATAGTGTTTGCAACCAATGTATTGGATACGGATGGAAGCGCGTCACACTATAATTTCAATTGAATGGAGCAGCAAGAATTACACTAAAGAAAAAAAAATGAGTCTGTGAGTGACACGTCCAGATGCCTACAAACAGCATTGGATGCAGAGCAAACTGCAGCGTCACCTGCACTCTCACACACACACACCTTGCACAGAGCTGTTAAAACAACACTGGCAAAAGGAAGCTTTACACAGCGGTTGGTAAACTAGCCTGCCTAGAGCACAGTACACAAAATCGCAATCTCTAATTGTCCCTCAGAGTCAGCAGAGCAGCGTTCTGTCCCTTACTGAATTCACAGCACAGTGACGCTAAAATGGCGGCGGCGCCTTTTATAGTGCATTCTGACATCATTTCAGCATCCAATCACAGCCATGCCATTAGTTAACATGACCGCAGCAGTACAGGATGTGCCCACACTTCTTAGGATTCCTCATTGGCTGACTAAAATCACATTGCCTCTCAAAGAATTATGGGAACTTCCGATTCCGGTATACGATATATGGAAAATATCGGAACTAAGTATCGGAATTCCGATACAGCTAATATAGGCCGATACCCGATACTTGCGGTATCGGAATGCTCAACTCTACTCCGGATGTTCCTGACTTTTTGACTGATTTTTCGGATGTATTTAGTGAAAGTAAATCTGCATCTTTGCCCCCTCACAGGAGCTACGATTGCGCTATTGAATTAGTGCCTGGTTGTTGTGAATGGGTTTGAGATGAGTTCTGAGCAGAGACTCCCTCTGGTGGTTACAAGCGGTACTGGTCTGTTCAGTGAAGATTGTGAGGACTGGGAATCAGGTGTTACTGACTGGTCTTATATAAGGGAGTCACCTTCCCATCAGGGTTGCCGGTGATCAATTGTTCTGGTCTGAATCCTTCATTCCTGTTTCCCTTGTAGCCTGCTGTGTCGTGTCTGCATCTCCTGCTAACAGATAAGACATTTTCTTCTTTTGTTTTTGTGCTATATTTTTGCATTTTGTCCTGCACTTCTGTGGGGGCCTTCAGGGTCCCCTCCGGGGGCTTTTGCCCTCTCAGTTTAGTTCAGCCACTGATGTTTGTACTTTTGCTTTTTCCAGTTTTTTCAGTGGCTGCTGTTTTGATTTTGTTACACCAGAGAACTAATTTAGGTGGTAGAGGTCGTGTGATCTCAGGTGATTTTGAAATTAGTAGAGTTGGTGCTTTTCAGGGTTTTCTGGGATTGCAGTAAGTACCCTTCCTATCCTTTTCTATTTAGTTAGTTTGGGCCCCAGCGTTTGCTCATACTATTTTCTGTCTGTGTCTGTATTTCATCTTGTCTAACCGCCATTACATGTTTGGGGGCTTTCTATTATCTTTGGGGTTCTGCTCCGGGGCAGATAGCTTTCCTGTTTATATCTTTAGGTGTAGTTAGTTTCTCAGGCTGTGACGAGGCGTCTAGGACCAACGTAGGAACGCTCCACGGCTGCCTCTAGTTGTGGTGGTTAGTCAGGGTACTGCAATCTCATAGTTTCCAACTGCTCTGGTGTATTGCCTTTTTTACCTGCACTCCTCAGCTACCGAAACATAACAGTATCACCGGCCATAAAAATTGAAAATTGTATGGTACTCACAGAAGGGAAAAAATATTGTGAAAGAAAAAGGTTGTCAGAGTTGTCAGAGATATTTTTCTGTTTGTTGCATTTTTTTTCCCTCTGTATCTCTGGGTGCTGGGGAGGATCTTTTCTCTCAATGGAGTTTGCACGGTTGTCTGGCCGTGTGGATCAGCTTGCCACTGAGGTTCAGAGTATTGCTGCATATCTTGCTAGGTTGCCTGTTGTGGAACCTAGGATCCCCATGCCAGATTTGTTTTTGGGGATCGAGCTAAGTTTCAGAATTTCAAAAATAATTGTAAATTGTTTTTTGCCTTAAAATCTAAGTCCTCAGGGAACGCAGCGCAGCAGGTTCAAATTATCATCTCTCTCCTGCGCGGCGATCCTCAGGATTGGGCTTTTTCCCTGACACCTGGGGATCCTGTTTTGAGTGATGTTGATGCATTTTTTCAGGCTTTGGGGTTATTGTACGATGAGCCTAATATCACTGATCAAGCTGAAAAAGCCTTGTTGGCATTAAATCAGGGTCTTGATGACGCTGAGTTATACTGTCAGAGATTCCGTAGGTGGGCAGTCCTGACCAAATGGAATGACGACGCTTTGGCGGCCCTTTTCCGGAAGGGTCTGTCAGATAATGTAAAGGATGTTATGGTGGGATTCCCTGTCCCCTCTGGTCTCAATGATTCTATGTCATTAGCGATTCAAATTGACAGACGTTTGCGTGAGCGGAGAAGTATGCGTGGAATGGTGTTGCCTTGTGAACCTGCTTCTGAGCCCATGCAGTGTGATAGAGTGGTGTCTGGGCACAGCGTCATGAGTTTCGAAAGCGCAATGGGTTATGTTTCTACTGTGGTGATGCCTCTCATGCTATTTCAGTCTGCCCTAAGCGGGGAGGACGTTTTGCACGCTCAGTTGTCTTGGGTAGTGTTCAGACTAAGTTTTTATTAACTGTCACTCTGATATGCTCTCTGTCCTCATTTTCTGCTCAGGCTTTCGTTGATTCTGGAGCAGCTATTAACCTGATGGATTATGATTTTGCTAAACGTTGTGGGTTTCCCTTGATACCCCTACAGAAGTCTATTCACCTACTGGGGATCGATTCTACCCCTTTGGCTGAGAATAAACCCCAGTTTTCTACTCAGGTGATAATGAGGGTTGAACCTGATCACCAGGAGTGCTGCAAATTTTTGGTTCTGTATAATCTGCATGACATTATCGTGCTGGGTTTCCCTTGGTTACATTCTCATAATCCTGTTTTGGATTGGAAATCTGTGTCTGTTACCAGTTGGGGCTGCCAATGTGTTAATACCAACACTCCTGTTTTTTCTGCCTCCCCCCAGGCTCAGGATGTTCCTGACTTTTTGATTGATTTTTCTGATGTGTTTAGCGAAAGTAAATCTGCATCCTTGCCTCCCCATAGGAGCTATGACTGTGCTATTGAATTAGTGCCGGGTAGTAAATTCCCTAAAGGTCGCCTTTTTAACTTGTCTGTACCTGAACATGACGCTATGCGGTCTTATATCAAGGAATCATTGGAGAAGGGTCATATCAGACCATCCTCTTCACCCTTAGGTGCCGGTTTTTTCTTTGTGGCCAAAAAAGATGGTTCATTAAGGCCGTGTATTGATTATCGTCTCTTGAACAATATTACTGTGAAATATCAATACCCGTTACCCTTGATTTCTGACCTGTTTTCCAGGGTGAAAAACGCTACTTGGTTTACCAAGCTTGACCTCAGGGGGGCATATAACCTTATTCGCATTAAGCACGGAGATGAATGGAAGACGGCATTCAATACCCCGGAGGGGCATTTTGAGTACCTAGTGATGCCCTTTGGGCTCACTAATGCTCCTTCCGTCTTCCAGTCCTTCATGAATGACATTTTCAGGGATTTTGTGGACAAATTTCTGATTGTTTATTTGGATGATATCTTGATTTTTTCTAATGACTGGGACTCTCATGTGAAACATGTTCGAACTGTGTTCCAGATTTTGAGAGAGAATGCTCTGTATGTGAAGGGATCAAAGTGTCTTTTTGGCGTACAGAGGATCTCATTTCTGGGATTCATTTTGTCCCCATCTGTTATTGAAATGGACCCGGTCAAGGTTCAGGCCATCTGTGATTGGGTCCAACCTACTTCATTAAAGGCTCTTCAGAGATTTTTGGGTTTTGCCAATTTTTATCGTAAATTTATTGGTAATTTCTCGGTTATTGTTAAACCATTAACTGATTTGACCAAAAAGGGTTCTGATGTGGTGAATTGGCCTCCTGAGGCAGTCTCTGCGTTTCAGGAACTTAAGCAGAGATTCACTTCTGCTCCTATTCTACGGCAGCCTGATGTTTCTCTGCCATTTCAGGTGGAGGACTGGAGGTTGATGCCTCTGAAATTGGGGCAGGTGCCGTTTTGTCCCAAAAAGATCCAGAGACCTCTAAAAGTAACCCTTGTGCCTTTTCTCTCGAACATTTTCTCCTACTGAACGTAATTATGACGTGGGTAATCGGGAGTTATTGGCCATGAAGTGGGCCTTTGAAGAGTGGAGACATTGGCTGGAGGGAGCCAAACATCAGGTGGTGGTCCTTACGGACCATAAGAATCTGGTTTATCTCGAATCAGCCAAGCGACTTAATCCTAGACAGGCCAGGTGGGCCTTGTTTTTCACACGTTTTAATTTTGTGGTTTCTTTTCTTCCTGGCACTAAGAATGTTAAGGCGGATGCCCTCTCGAGGAGTTTCTTTGCGGACTCTCCTAAGTTATCTGATCCTACTGTTATTTTGAAAGAGGGTGTAGTTCTTTCCGCCATCTCGCCCAATTTGAGACTGGCCTTGGAAGGGTGTCAGGAGGATAAACCTGAGCGCTGCCCTATTGGGAAATTGTTTGTCCCAGACCAGTGGAAGAAGAGTGTGATGTCTGAGATTCATTGTTCCGCGTTGGCTGGTCATCCCAGAATTTTTGGTACCAGAGACTTGGTGAGTCGGTCCTTTTGGTGGCCTACTTTGTCTCGTGACGTCAGGGAATTTGTGCAGTCCTGTGGGACTTGCTCTCGCTCCAAGCCTTGCTCTCGCTCTAGTGGTTTGTTAATTCCATTACCTGTGCCCAAGAGGCTATGGACCCATATCTCTATGGATTTTATTTCCGACCTCCCTCTTTCTCAGAGAATGACCGTTATCTGGGTAATCTGTGATAGGTTTTCCAAGATGATACATCTTGTGCCATTACCTAAGTTACCTTCCTCCTCCGAATTGGTGCCTTTGTTCCTTCAGCACGTTGTTTGGTTACATGGCATTCCGAAGAACATTGTGTCTGACAGAGGAGTCCAGTTTGTTTCCAGATTTTGGAGGACATTTTGTTCTAAACTTGGTGTTCAATTATCTTTCTCCTCTGCTTTTCATCCTCAGACCAATGGACAAACCGAGAGAACAAACCAGACCTTGGAGACTTATTTGAGATGCTTTGTGTCTGCTGATCAAGATGACTGGGTCTCTTTTTTGCCTTTGGCTGAGTTTGCTCTTAATAATAGGGCTAGCTCTGCCACCTTGATGTCTCCATTTTTCTGCAATTTTGGGTTTCACCCTCGATTTTCTTCGGGACAGGCGGAGGCTTCTGTCTGTCCGGGTGTTGATTCTTTTGTGGAGCGAATGCAGCAAATTTGGGACCAGGTAGTGGAGAGGTTGTCTCTCTCTCAGGAGAAGGCCCAACGGTTTGCCAACCCGCATAGGACTGATGGTCCTCGGTTTAAAGTGGGGACTTGGTTTGGTTGTCCTCAAGAACTATCCCTATGAGGGTTGCATCTCCAAAGTTTAAGCCCAGGTTTATTGGACCTTATAAGATCATGGAGATTCTTAATCCTGTTTCCTTCCGTTTGCTTCTTCCAGGGACATTTAAGATCCATAACGTGTTCCACAAGTCCTTATTGAAGAGGTTTGTCGAGCCAGTGGTTCCTATGGCTGCGCCTCCCGACCCTGTTTTGGTTGAGGGCAATCTGGAGTATGTGGTTGAGAAAATATTGGATTCTCATTTTTCTATACAGAAACTCCAGTATTTGGTTAAGTGGAGAGGTTATGGTCAGGAGGACAATTCTTGGGTGTTTGCTTCGGACATCCATGCTAGGAGACTGATTCGTGCCTATCACCGAGCTCATCCTGATCGGCCTGGTTGCACAAGTGAGGGTTCGGTGATGCCTCCTCAAGGGGGGGTACTGTTATGAATGTGCTAGAGATGGTTTCTGAGCAGAGGCTCCCTCTGGTGGTTACAGACAGTACTGAACCTTTCAGTGAGGAGTGGCAATCAGGGATCATGGACTGGTCTGATATAAGGGAGGTTCCCTCCCATGATGGTTGCCGGTGATCAATTGTTCTTGTCTCAATTGTGGTTCCTGGTTCATTTGGAAGTTTGCTGGAGTCTTGCCTGCATCTCCTGCTTTCAGATAAGATATTTTTTGCTTTTCTTTTTGTGCTTGCTTTTTGCATTGTTTTCTGCACTTTTGTGGAGGTCAGCCAGGTCCCCTCCTGGGGCCTGAGCTCCTCACAGTTTATCTGCAGCCACTGTTATTTTCTCATTTGCTTTTTCCTGTTTTTTCAGCGGCTGCAGCTTGGTTTTGTTCACACTGTGATCTGATTTAGCGGGTGGCGAGATCGTGTGATCTCAGTATTTTTGTAATCAGAATTGTTGGATTTTTGTAGGGTTTTCTGGGTTGCAGAAAGTAATCTCTCCTTTCCTATCCTATTTAGTCAGCTTGTAGCCCAGCGTTTGCTCAATCTATTTTCTGCCTATGTTTGTGTTTTCATCTTGTCTAACCACCATTATATGTTTGGGGGCTTCCTCTTTTCTTTGGGGATCTGCTCCGGGGCAGGTAGCTTTCATCTTTCTGCCTTTAGGTGTAGTTATCTCTCAGGCTGTGACGAAGCGTCTAGGATCAACGTAGGAACGCTCCACGGCTACCTCTAGTTGTGTCGTTAGTTTAGGAATCTGCAACCCATCAGTTACCAACATCTCAGGTGTTCTGCTGCCCTGCTGTTGTTCCTGTCCTCCTCAGCTACCGAAACACAACAGGGGGTAATGTTAGGGTTCGAGTTCCCGCTGCTGCACAATGGGAGTCTCGAACCAATCCCGCTGCGGTCCCCCATCCATCTCCGGCCGCAGTGGAGCCTGCTCAGCAAAGACGTCAGTCCCAGCATCTCGCCCGGTCTAATACTGTGCAGAGACTTGCTGCTGCCTCTTCAGGTTCTGCTATTGTAGCCACTACTGGTCAGCGGCGAGCAGACGTCATTAGGTCTAAGTCCTTTGTTGCTTCATCTGAGCATGCCCAGGGCAAGATCTCCCATTGGAGATCAGGGGTCACATGCTCAGATACAGCTGCCACTCCTATTGGTCCTTCAGGAAGGTCCTCCGGCTGTTGATGTTCTGAAGCAGCTTCCCATTGGTCCTTCCTGGAAGGTCTTTTTCTCGTGGCTGCTATAAAAGGCTGTCCTTACCGCACGGCCGTGCGCTAGGATCAGTTGCATTATGTGCTTTGCGCCGTGTGATCATGCACGCATGTGGTTAGGGCTCGGCTGAAATAAGCCCCTAGAATACCGGCACCTCCGGTGAGGAGATTTGAGTGCACGTGGTTAGGGCTTGGCTGAAATAAGCCCCAAGAATACCGGCTTCTCCGGTGAGGAGATTGCTTGATTGCGTTGCTGTCTGCATGATCACGGACTGCTATCCGCACAGCAGTTATCTGTGTATCCCTGTGGTGTTAACAGGACACAGTATCTATCTCTGCGTCTTTACCTCAGCGACTCTGTGGTGTAACAGAGTTCGCTTATATCGCTATATAGTGCTGCGGCATTCCCGCTAGCGGCTCTGTGGATTAACGCGCTACGACGTTTATTTTAGTGACTCTGCGGGATAACAGAGTTCGCTACTTACGCCATCTTACTAGCAGCAGGCTCTGCCAGCACGGTGGACCCCTGGCTGCGAACACATCTCTCTACATTATTTATTAGGTGCGTTCCGCAGACCCTAACAATGGGTGAAAATTAATGATTCATAATTTTAATTATTTAGGCTTTAAGACCCAGTTATCAAAAGTAGAGACTGTTAGTTTTTGATAATTCAGTAAAATAATAGAGATGGTAAAAATGTATCTTTAACGTAGTGGAAGTAACTTATTTTTAAGCTGCTTAGTCTGTTATAATTCTATAGTATGTTTTAATTATGAACATCTAAATATGATGTGTAACCATGTTTTTAATCATAGATTATTATTCTGTTATGTCTGACAGCTATTCTGTATATAAGTTGTAGGTACATTTTTATGTGCTTGTCCAGGACTTGTAAAAAAAAATGTACAAGGAGTAGTAAATAACCAACAATTATTATTTCTCTATAAACCACCTATGATTCCATGCCACCACTCCGGTAATGCCATCAGCCTTTGTTATGTGGCCTGCAGTGATTATCTTCTTTATGCAGAAGTCATATGTACATTTTAAGCTGTTTAGGATTTTAAGATATGGAAAACAGAGGACAGAGTAGTTAAAATTGTTGCTTACCTTGTAAATCCACAAATAAATTTGAGCATCACCGGCCCAGTTGTCCTGCTGGTCCTTGTTAAAATGGACTGAAGCAATTTTGTCCCAACAATACCCTTGGGACAGATATTGCTAGTCAATGGCCAATGCAGTCATGTACCATATTATCACCAATGGTGAAGTCAGGGATTGCCGGTAGCTGTAACCTGTGTATGGTCAGCTCAAAAGTCCTGCAAAACAGTTGTCAAAAACCTGCAGGACCATCATATCAACAGTGTGATAGCTGTTGTGAACATTTTGGAGACGACTTCGGAGCTGAAGCTCCCTCTGGTGGTTGCTGAGGGTATTGAACCTATGTTGAATACTAAGAGTCCTACACCTGATGATAACAAGTGATTGCCAGGTGGTACTGACTGGCCTGATATAAGTAAGTTGACCTCCCATGATCCTCGCCGGTGATCAATTGTTCTTCCTGGTTCAGGTTGGAATTCAACTTGCTTTCCTGCTGTCTCCTGCTTGCTTTCAGATAAGTCTCTTTCAGGTTTTTTTTACTGTGGTTTGAATTCCTTGCTTATTGCTGCATTGCTTTTTGTCTTCAGCCGAGTCCCCTATGGGGGGCTTTGGCTGGTCTCCGTTCCTTTTTTGTATTTGTTCATTTGCTCAGTTCTTGTGATATCTTACTGCTGGGTAGCTACGTGTCCACACCAGAGATCTGATATAGGTGGTAGAGACCGTGTGGTCTGTGTTTTTGGATTCAGAAGTGTTGGAGTTTTTCCTAGGGTTTTTCTGGGTTTCAGACAGTATTCTCTTCTGTGCTGTCCTATCTAGACAGTTTTGGGTCCCAGCGTTTGCTCAATCTATTTTCTGTCTGTGTTTGTATTTTCATCTGGTCTAACCGCCATTATATGTTTGGGGGCTTCCTACTCTTTTGGGGTCTACTCCGGGGCAGTTAGCTTTCCTCTTTCCATCTTCAGGGATAGCTATCTCTCCGGCTGTGCCGAGGCATCTAGGACCACTGTAGGTACGCTCCACGGCTGCTTCTAGTTGTGCGGTTAGTTTAGGGGTCTGCAACCTATTAGTTTCCAACCTATCTGGTGTTAGGCTGCCTATGCGGTTTTTTGCTCCTGCCCCCTCAGCTACCAAAACATAACAGGTAGCGGCAGGGAGTTTTTAGGTATAATCTAGCTGTTTGTGAGTTTAACACATTCCCTGCTTTGTGGCCAGATTTGAATAATGTTGAACAAATTCTTTAAAAACCTAGAGGTTTAACAAATACCCATAATACTACCCAGTTCAAAGGCTAGCTGTAACCTGTGTATGGTCAGCTCAAAAGTCCTACAAAACAGTTGTCAAAACCTGCAGGACCATCATATCAATAGTGTGATAGCGGCAGGGAGTTTTTAGGTAAAATCTAGCTGTTTGTAAGTTTAACACATTCCCTGCTTTGTGGCCAGATTTCAATAATGTTGAACAAATTCTTTAAAAACCTAGAGGCTTAACAAATACCTATAATACTACCCAGTTCAAATGCCAGATGAGTCCAATGGGTGAAGATTATCTTAAAATTAGCTTTCCTAAATTATAAGCAAATGGACTAACTTTTTGTTTTGCCTCAGGTGGCAGAAAACACACTTCTCTTGGAGAAGGAAAGGACAGCTAAAGGGGTTATGGAGGAGGCTGATATTTCTTAGATTTTTGCTATGTGTGCCTGATCTGTTAGCTCATAATTTAGGAAAAGTAGCTGGAAAGTAAATGTAATACATGTATTTTAAGAAACTATAGTAATAGGTGAAAATAATGATTCATAATTTTAATTATTTAGGCTTTAAGACCCAATTATCCAAAGTAGTGACTGTCAGCTTTGATAATTCAGTAAAATAATAGAGATGATAAAAAGTAATCTTTAAGGTAGTGGAAGTAACTTATTTTTAAGCTTCTTAGTCTGTTATAATTCTATATTATGTTTTAATTATGAACATCTAAAGATGATGTGTTACCTTGTTTTTACTCATAGATTATTATTATGTTATTGAATGTGTTATGTCTGACAGCTGTTCTGTACATAAGTTGTACGTACATTTTTATGTGCCTGTCCAGGACTTGTAAAAAAAAAATAATGTACAAGGAGTAGTAAATAACCAACAATTATTACTTCTCTTTTAAATCACCTATGATTCCATGCCGACACTCCGGTAATACCATCAGCCTTTGTTACGTGGCCTGCAGTGATTATCTTCTGTATGCAGAAGTCATATGTACATTTTAAGCTGTGTAGGATTTTAAGAAACAAGATTGAAAACAAGTGTAACAAAAAGTGTGAAACAACTGAAAATATGTCTTATATTCTAGGTTCTTCAAAGTAGCCACCTATTGCTTTGATAACTGCTTTACACACTCTTGGCATTCTCTTGATGAGATTCAAGAGGTAGTCACCGGAAATGGTCTTCCAACAATCTTGAAGGAGTTCCCAGAGATGCTTAGCACTTGTTGACCCTTTTGCCTTCACTCTGCGGTCCAGGTCACCCCAAACCATCTCGATTGGGTTCAGGTCTGGTGACTGTGGAGACCAGGTCATCTGGCATAGCACCCCACCACTCTGCTTCTTGGTCAAATAGCCCTTACACAGCCTGGAGGTGTGTTTGGGGTCATTGTCCTGTTGAAAAATAAATGATGGTCCAACTAAACGCAAACTGGATGGAATAGCATGCCGCTGCAAGATGCTGTGGTAGCCATGCTGGTACAGTATGCCTTCAATTTTGAATAAATCTCCAACAGTTTCACCAGCAAAGCACCCCCACACCATCACACCTCCTCATCCATGCTGCACAGTGGGAACCAGGCATGTAGAGTCCATCCGTTCACCTTTTCTGCGTCGCACAAAGACACGGTGGTTTGAACTAAAGATCTCAAATTTGGACTCATCAGACCAAAGCACAGATTTCCACTGATCTAATGTCCATTCCTTGTGTTCTTTAGCCCAAACAAGTCTCTTCTGCTTGTTGCCTGTCCTTAGCAGTGGTTTCCTAGCAGCTATTTTACCTTGAAGGCCTGCTGCACAAAGTCTCCTCTTAACAGTTGTTGTAGAGATGTGTCTGCTGCTAGAACTCTGTATGGCATTGACCTGGTCTCTAATCTGAGCTGCTGTTAACCTGCGATTTCTGAGGCTGGTGACTTGGATAAACTTATCCTCAGAAGCAGAGGTGACTCTTGGTCTTCCTTTCCTGGGGTGGTCCTCATGTGAGCCAGTTTCTTTGTAGCGCTTGCTGGTTTTTGCAACTGCACTTGGGGATACTTTCAATGTTTTCCCAATTTTTCGGACTGACTGACCTTCATTTCTTAAAGTAATTAATGGCCACTCATTTTACTTTACTTAGCTGCTTTTTTCTTGCCATAATACACATTCTAACAGTCTATTCAGTAGGACTATCAGCTGTGTATCCACCAGACTTCTGCACAGCACAACTGATGGTCCCAACCCCATTTATAAGGCAAGAAATCCCACTTATTAACCCTGACAGGGCACACCTGTGAAGTGAAAAGCATTTCCGGTGACTACCTCTTGAAGCTCATCATGAGAATGTCAAGAGTGTGCACAGCAGTAATCAAAGCAAAAGGTGGCTACTTTGAAGAACCTAGAATATAAGACATATTTTCAGTTGTTTCACACTTTTTTGTTAAGTATATAATTCCACATGTGTTAATTCATAGTTTTGATGCCTTCAGTGTGAATGTACAATTTTCATAGTCATGAAAACACAGAAAAATCTTTGAATGAGAAGGTGTGTGTTAGGGGTCGAGTTCTCGCTTCTGCACAAGGGAATCTCGAGCCATCCCTGCTACGGTCTCCCATCCGTCTCCGGCCGCAGTGGACTCTGCTCAGCTTAGACGTCGGTCCCAGCATCTCGCCCAGTCTAACATTGTGCAGAGGATTACTGCTGCTCCTCCAGGCTCTTCTATTGTAGCCAGTACTGGTTAGCGGCGAGCAGACGTCTTTAGGACAAAGTCCTTGCTTTCCCCTTCTGAGCATGCCCAGAGTAAGATCTCTCATTGGAGATCAGGGTCACATGCTCAGGTACTGCAGCAGCTCCTATTGGTCCGCCAGGAAGGTCCTGAAACCACTTGTGTTCTGGAGCAGTTTCCTATTGGTCCTTATCTGGCAGGTCCTGTAGCTGCTACTATAAAAGGGTGGCATGGTCGTGCTGCCATGCGCTAGTATCAATCACATTATGTGCTTTGCGCCAGGGTGATCTTGCACGCATGTGTTAGGGCTCGGCTGAAATAAGCCCCTAGAATACCGGCACCTCTGGTGAGGAGATTGTATGCACATGTTTAGGGCTCGCCTGAAATAAGCCCCTAGAATACCGGCTTCTCCGGTGAGGTGATTGTCTGATTGCATTGCTGATTGCGTTGCTACGGACTGCTATCCGCACAGCAGTTGTCTGTGCATACCTGTGGAGTTAACAGGACACAGTCCATATTTCTGCGTTTCTACCTTAGTGACTCTGTGAAGTAACAGAGTTCGCCATTCCGCCATCCTACTAGCAGCAGGCTCTGCCTGCACGGTGGACCCCGGGCTGAGAACGCACTTATTATTTATATTTATTTTGTGCGTTCTGCCAGCCCTAACATAATACTAGCGCCAGGGTCTGGCTAGTAAAATTGCGGACGACCAGCGTCTACAGCGGTACATCAAGCAGCTGGAGGGTAGGTTGGCGGCTCTAGAGCGCACAACCTCAGCTGTGGATGTTACAGCTGTCGCTGTTCAGGCTACTAGTGTGGCTGCAGCCAGTTTGTCCTCTGCCACCCCTGCTCCGACTTTATCCCGTCTCCCGCTTCCAGACAAGTTTGCTGGTGACAACAAGCAATGTCGGGGATTCGTGAGTCAGTGCTCCATTCATCTTGAGCTTTTGGCTGCACGTTTTCTCACGGAACGGGCGAAGGTGGGTTTTGTCTTATCCCTCCTGTCGGGCAGGGCGTTGGAGTGGGCAACGCCGCTGTGGGAGCATGACGATCGTGTGGTACAGAGTGCTCCTCTCTTCCTGGAGGCTCTGAGACAGGTCTTTTTAGGACCTCGTGTTACCCACGATACGGTGCTCCAACTGCTGGCAATATCACAGGGTTCATCCATGGTCAGCCAGTTCGCCGTCCAATGTCGGACTCTGGTCTCTGAGCTAGAGTGGCCGGATAAAGTCCTCATTCCGGTGTACTGGTGAGGACTGGCGGATCATGTGAGGGATGCCTTGGCCACCAGGGAGATTCCCGCCACACTGGAGGAGCTCATTTCCTTATCTACCCGCATTGATCTCCGTTTTAATGAGCGGAGGTTAGAGTGGACCCAGTGCAGGCAGAGGTTTCGGTTGGCTCCCACCTTCGCCAAACCTCTGGAATCTTCCGTTCAAGCGTCCGACTCCTCTGAAGCCATGGAGATTTCCCGAGCGCTACCTAAGTCCCGGACCGCTCGAGTAACGGTGGTCTGTAATTTTTGCCAACAGGCAGGACACTATACTAACAGATTCCACAACGTTCACAGAGGCAATCGCGTCTAGTGACCCTGGGAGGAGGCTCACTAGAGACAGCGGCATTTTCCTCCAAGATGACTCTTAAAGGAACAATCACTGTAGGCACTTCCACTCTCACAGTCGACCTTTGCGTGGACTCAGGAGCAGAGGGGAACTTCATGTCCTCTAACTTTGCTCGCCATCACGCAATACCTCTGGTGGCGCTTGACAAATCAGTGACTGTCTGGGTAGTGAATGGGTCGACATTGCCCTCACAAATTACACACCAGACTGTTCCTCTTGCATTGTTTGTATCCCCTTCCCATCAGGAGCTTATTTCCCTACTCGTCCTTCCCGAGGGAATAGATGAGATCTGTTGTGAATGTTTTGGAAATGAATTCTGAGCAGAAGCTCCCTCTGGTGGTTACAAACAGTACTGAACTATTCAATGAGGATTGCAATCAGGAGTTATAGACTGGTCTGATATAAGGGAGGTTCCCTCCCATCATGGTTGCCGGTGTTCAATTGTTCTTGTCTCAACTGTGTTCCTGGTTCACTTGGAAGCTTGCTGAGCCTTGCCTCTTCTTCTGCTTTCAGATAAGATATTTTCTGTTTTGTTTTTGTGCTTACCATTTGCATATTTCTCTGCATTTCTGTGAGGTTAGCCAGGTTCCCCCCCGGGGGGGCTTGGGCTCCTCTCAGTTCCGCTGGAGCCATTGTTATTTGTTCATTTGCCTTTTCCAGTTTTTTCAGTGGCTGCGGCTTAGTTTTGTTACACCAGAGAACTGATTTAGGTGGTAGAGGTCGTGTGATCTCAGGTGTTTTTGCAATCAGTAGCTTGGGCATTTTTTAGGGTTTTTTTGGATTGCAGTGAGTATCCTTTCTATCCTTTTCTGTCTAGGCAGATTGGGCCCCAGCGTTTGCTCATACTATTTTCTGTCTGTGTCTGTATTTCCTCTTGTCTAACCGCCATTACATGTTTGGGGGCTTCCTATGTTCTTTGGGGATCTGCTCTGGGCAGATAGCTTTCCTCTTTCTATCTTTAGGTGTAGTTAATCTCTCAGGCTGTGATGAGGCGTCTAGGACCAACGTAGGAACGCTCCACGGCTGCCTTTAGTTGTGGTAGTTAGTCAGGGTACTGCAATCTAATAGATTCCAGCCTCTCTGGTGTATTGCCGTTTTTGCCTGCTCTCCTCAGCTACCAAAACATAACAGAGATCCTACTAGGAATACCTTGGCTCCGTTTCCACTCCCCACATATAGAGTGGACTTCGGGTACGATACTAGGTTGGAGTGATGCATGTAGAGGCAGATGTGTCAGGAGTTGCGTTCAGGTTACCACTACTGAGTTACTCGCAGATCTTACTTCACTTCCCAAGTGCTATTGGTCATATGCAGATGTGTTCTCCAAGAAGTCTGCAGAGACTCTTCCACCTCATCGCCCCTATGACTGTCCTATTGACCTCTTGCCTGGAGCTGAACCTCCTCAGGGAAGGGTCTATCCCCTCTCTCTTCCTGAGACGGAGGCTATATCGCAATATATCCAGGAGAACCTGGCAAGAGGGTTCATTAGGAAGTCGGTGTCACCGGCAGGGGCGGGATTCTTCTTTGTGCAGAAGAAGAACGGAGAATTACGTCCATGCATTGATTACAGGGGTCTTAACGCCATCACCGTTAAGAACAAGTACCCGTTGCCCCTGATTTCTGAGCTCTTTGATAGGCTCCGGGGAGCAAGGATATTTACTAAACTGGATCTGCGCGGTGCTTATAACCTGATCCGCATCCGTGAGGGGGACGAATGGAAGACGGCTTTTAATACCAGGGATGGGCATTACGAATATCTGGTGATGCCCTTTGGGCTCTGTAATGCCCCAGCCGTTTTCCAAGACTTTGTCAATGACAACTTCCGGGATATGCTCTCCACCTCGGTCGTAGTCTATCTGGATGATATACTCATCTTCTCTCCAGATATTGACTCCCACCGGAGAGATGTCTGCAGAGTCTTCGACCTCTTACGGGCAAATTCCCTTTATGCTAAGTTAGAGAAATGTATGTTTGAGCTGGAGTCTTTACCTTTCCTTGGCTATATTATCTCAACCCAGGGATTGGCTATGGATCCTGCCAAACTACAGGCTGTGATGGACTGGCAAGAACCCCACTCTCTTAAAGCGGTGCAGCGCTTTCTGGGGTTCATTAACTACTATCGCCAGTTCATTCCCCATTTCTCTACCTTGGTAGCTCCCTTGGTAGCCCTCACCAAGAAGGGAGCAAATCCCAAATTGTGGTCTGAAGAGGTTTCCAAGGCTTTCACTTCTATTAAGTCTCATTTTTCTAGCGCTCCCATCCTACATCGCCCTGATGTTGATAAGCCATTTTTATTGGAGGTGGATGCCTCATCCGTTGGTGCTGGAGCAGTCCTCTTCCAAAAGGATGCTCAGGTTCGGAAGCATCCTTGCTTCTTCTTCTCTAAGACCTTCACATCAGCGGAGAGGAATTATTCCATCGGAGATAGGGAGTTGCTAGCAATGAAGTTGGCCTTCTCTGAGTGGAGACATCTGTTGGAGGGGGCCCGATTTCCCTTCCAAGTCTTCACCGACCACAAGAATTTGGTGTATCTTCAGACAGCACAACGGCTTAATTCTTGCCAGGCCAGATTGTCCTTGTTCTTCTCCCGGTTTCATTTCACCCTACATTTTCTCTCGGGAGAGAAGAACATCCGTGCCGACGCTTTCTCTCGCTCTGTGGTGTCCTCAGAGGAGGAAGAGGAGGAGCCTCGTCTTATTGTCCCCACAGAGAGCCTGAAAACTGTGGCCCCGGTTTCGCTAGAGTCTGAGCCTCTGGGCAAGACTTTTGTGTCTACCAATTTGCGACCGGAGGTACTCTCTTGGGCACACTCGTCCAGGGTGGGTGGACACTTTGGGGCAAAGAGGACATCTGAATTGCTGGCGAGGACATATTGGTGGCCACATATGGTCCGTGACGTTGGGGACTATGTTCGGGCGTGTGTCTCCTGCGCCAAGAATAAGTCTCCTCGACAACGGCCAGCTGGGTTACTTTACCCTTTGCCGGTGGCAGACAGGCCCTGGGAGATGGTCAGGATGGACTTTGTGGTGGGCTTACCCAAGTCTCGGGGCTGCACCATCATTTGGGTAATCACCGATCATTTTTCCAAAATGGTGCACCTGGTGCCACTACCACGGTTACCTTCTGCACGGGCCCTGACAGCGTTGTTTATTAGGCACATCTTCCATCTACATGTCATGCTGGACAAAATTGTCAGTGACCGAGGGCCCCAGTTTGCGTCTCAGTTCTGGAGAGAGCTTTGTCGTCTACTCAGTATTGAGTTAAATCTCTCTTCAGCATACCATCCCGAGACAGATGGGTTAGTAGAGAAGGCCAACCAGACCTTGGTCACCTATCTACGACATTTTGTCTCAGCCAGGCAGGATGACTGGGCATCCTTGCTACTGTGGGCTGAGTTTGCACTGAACAATGCTGTGGCTGACTCCACCGGACAGACTCCATTCCTCCTAAACTATGGTCATCATCCGCGGGTTCCGGTGCCCATGCCCGTGTCTTCTGCTGACTCCAGGGTGGCAGACAGGGCTGTGGAGGCACGGGACATTTGGGACCGTACCAGGATGCCATTCAGGCGTCCAAGGAGAGGATGAGGTCCTCCGCCGACGCACATCGGCGCCCCGCTCCGACATTTGCTCCTGGGGACTTGGTATGGCTCTCCGCCCGTAACATCAGGCTGCGAGTTGAGTCCACTAAGTTGGCACCCGCTACCTGGGTCCTTTCAAAGTCCTCGAGCAGGTTAACCCTGTGGTATACCGTTTGGCTCTTCCACTACGCCTGGGTATCTCCGACACCTTTCACGTATCCCTTCTGAAACTCGTGCTCATGTCCAGGTTTTCCGAGTCATCTGCCGGGACATCGGGTTCTTCTACGGATGACCATGAGGTGAACGCCATCGTAGGGTGTAAGGTGGTACGGGGCAAAAGATTTTATTTGGTGGATTGGAGTAGTTATGGGCCTGAGGATAGGTCCTGGGAGCCTGCCGAGCACGTTCACGCTCCGCAGCTCATCGCTGCCTTTGAAACACAGCGAGGCCCAAAGAAGGGGGTCCCTAGGGGGGGGGTAATGTTAGGGGTCGAGTTCCCGCTTCTGCACAAGGGGAATTGTTGTGAATGGGTTTGAGATGAGTTCTGAGCAGAGGCTCCCTCTGGTGGTTACAAGCGGTACTAGTGAGGATTGTGAGGACTGGGAATCAGGTGTTACTGATTGGTCTTATTTAAGGGAATCATTTTCCCATCAGGGTTGCCGGTGATCAATTGTTCTGGTCTGAATCCTTCTTTCCAGTTTCCCTTGTAGCCTGCTGTGTCGTGTCTGCATCTCCTGCTATCAGATAAGACAATTTCTTATTTTGTGTTTTTGTTATATTTTTGCATTTGGTCCTGCACTTCTGTGGGGGCCTTCTGGGTCCCCTCCGGGGGCTTTTGCCCTCTCAGTTTAGTTCAGCCACTGTGTTTTGTACTTTTGCTTTTTCCAGTTTTTTCAGTGGCTGCTGTTTTTGTTACACCAGAGAACTAATTTAGGTGGTAGAGGTCGTGTGATCTCAGGTGATTTTGAAATTAGTAGAGTTGGTGTTTTTCAGGGTTTTCTGGGATTGCAGTAAGTACCCTTCCTGTCCTTTTCTATTTAGATAGTTTGGGCCCCAGCGTTTGCTCATACTATTTTCTTTCTGTGTCAGTATTTCCTCTTGTCTAACCGCCATTACATGTTTGGGGGCTTTCTATTATCTTTGGGGTTCTGCTCCGGGGCAGATAGCTTTCCTATTTCTATCTTTAGGTGTAGTTAGTTTCTCAGGCTGTGACGAGGCGTCTAGGACCAACGTAGGAACGCTCCACGGCTGCCTCTAGTTGCGGTGGTTAGTCAGGGTACTGCAATCTCATAGATTCCAACTGCTCTGGTGTATTTCCTTTTTTGCCTGCACTCCTCAGCTACCGTAACCTAACAGTATCACCGGCCATAAAAATTGTATGGTACTCACAGAAGGGAAAAAATATTTTGAAGGAAGAAAAGTTGTCAGAGATATTTTTCTGTTTGTTGCATTTTTTTTTTTTTTTTTCCCTCTGTATCTCTGGGTGCTGGGGAGGATCTTTTCTCCCAATGGAGTTTGCACAGTTGTCTGGCCGTGTGGATCAGCTTGCCACTGAGGTTCAGAGTATTGCTGCATATCTTGCTAGGTTGCCTGTTGTGGAACCTAGGATCCCCATGCCAGATTTGTTTTTAGGGGATCGAGCTAAGTTTCAGAATTTCAAAAATAATTGTAAATTGTTTCTTGCCTTAAAATCTAAGTCCTCAGGAAACGCAGCGCAGCAGGTTCAAATTATCATCTCTCTCCTGCGCGGCGATCCTCAGGATTGGGCTTTTTCCCTGATACCTGGGGATCCTGTTTTGAGTGATGTTGATGCATTTTTTCAGGCTTTGGGGTTATTGTACGATGAGCCTAATGTCACTGATCAAGCTGAAAAAGCCTTGTTGGCATTAAATCAGGGGCTTGATGACGCTGAGTTATACTGTCAGAGATTCCGTAGGTGGGCAGTCCTGACCAAGTGGAATGACGACGCTTTGGCGGCCCTTTTCCGGAAGGGTCTGTCGGATAATGTAAAGGATGTTATGGTGGGATTCCCTGTCCCCTCTGGTCTCAATGATTCTATGTCATTGGCGATTCAAATTGACAGACGTTTGCGTGAGCGGAGAAGTATGCGTGGAGTGGTGTTGCCTTGTGAGCCAGCTGCTGAGCCCATGCAGTGTGATGGAGTGGTGTCTGGGGCACAGCGTCATGAGTTTCGAAAGCGCAATGGGTTATGTTTCTACTGTGGTGATGCCTCTCATGCTATTTCAGTCTGCCCTAAGCGGGGAAGACATTTTGCACGCTCAGTTGTCTTGGGTAGTGTTCAGACTAAGTTTTTATTAACTGTCACTCTGATATGCTCTCTGTCCTCATTTTCTGCTCAGGCTTTCGTTGATTCTGGAGCAGCTATTAACCTGATGGATTATGATTTTGCTAAACGTTGTGGGTTTTCCTTGATACCCCTACAGAAGTCTATTCCTTACTGGGGATCGATTCTACCCTTTGGCTGAGAATAAACCCCAGTTTTCTACTCAGGTGATAATGAGGGTTGAACCTGATCACCAGGAGTGCTGCAAATTTTTGGTTCTATATAATCTGCATGACATTATTGTGCTGGGTTTCCCTTGGTTACAGTCTCATAATCCTGTTTTGGATTGGAAATCTGTGTCTGTAACCAGTTGGGGCTGCCAATGTGTTAGTGCCAACACTCCTGTTTTTTCTGCCTCCCCCAGGCTGAGGATGTTCCTGACTTTTTGTTTGATTTTTCTGAGTGTTTAGCGAAAGTAAATCTGCATCCTTACCTCCCCATAGGAGCTATGACTGCGCTATTGAATTAGTGCCAGGTAGTAAATTCCCTAAGGGTCGCCTTTTTAACTTGTCTGTACCTGAACATGACGCTATGCGGTCTTATATCAAGGAATCATTGGAGAAGGTCATATCAGACCATCCTCTTCACCTTTAGGTGCGGTTTTTTCTTTGTGGCCAAAAAAGATGGTTCATTAAGGCCGTGTATTGATTATCGTCTCTTGAACAATATTACTGTGAAATATCAAGTACCCGTTACCCTTGATTTCTGACCTGTTTTCCAGGGTGAAAAACGCTACTTGGTTTACCAAGCTTGACCTCAGGGGGGCGTATAACCTTATTCGCATTAAGCACGGGGATGAATGGAAGACGGCATTCAATACCCCTGAAGGGCATTTTGAGTACCTTGTGATGCCCTTTGGGCTCACTAATGCTCCTTCCGTCTTCCAGTCCTTCATGAATGACATTTTCAGGGATTTTGTGGACAAGTTTCTGATTGTTTATTTGGATGATATCTTGATTTTTTCTAATGACTGGGACTCTCATGTGAAACATGTTCGAACTGTATTCCAGATTTTGAGAGAGAATGCTCTGTATGTGAAGGGATCAAAGTGTCTTTTTGGCGTACAGAAGATCTCATTTCTGGGATTCATTTTGTCCCCATCTGTTATTGAAATGGACCCGGTCAAGGTTCAGGCCATCTGTGATTGGGTCCAACCTACTTCATTAAAGGCTCTTCAGAGATTTTAGGGTTTTGCCAATTTTTATCGTAAATTTATTGGTAATTTCTCGGTTATTGTTAAACCATTAACTGATTTGACCAGAAAGGGTTCTGATGTGGTGAATTGCCTCCTGAGGCAGTCTCTGCGTTTCAGGAACTTAAGCAGAGATTCACTTCTGCTCCTGTTCTACGGCAGCCTGATGTTTCTCTGCCATTTCAGGTGGAGGTTGATGCCTCTGAAATTGGGGCAGGTGCCGTTTTGTCCCAAAAAGATCCAGAGACCTCTAAAAGTAACCCTTGTGCCTTTTTCTCTCGAAAATTTTCTCCTACTGAACGTAATTATGACGTGGGTAATCGGGAGTTATTGGCCATGAAGTGGGCTTTTGAAGAGTGGAGACATTGGCTGGAGGGAGCCAAACATCAGGTGGTGGTCCTTACGGACCATAAGAATCTGGTCTATCTGGAATCTGCCAAGCGACTCAATCCTAGGCAGGCCAGGTGGGCCTTGTTTTTCACACGTTTTAATTTTGTGGTTTCCTTTCTTCTGGCACTAAGAATGTTAAGGCGGATGCCCTCTCGAGGAGTTTCCTTGCGGACTCTCCTGAGCTATCTGATCCCTCTGTTATTTTGAAGGAGGGTGTAGTTCTTTCCGCCATCTCGCCCAATTTGAGACTTGCTCTGGAGGGGTGTCAGGAGGATAGGCCCGAGCGCTGCCCTGTTGGAAAATTGTTTGTCCCGGACCAATGGAAAAAGAGTGTGATGTCTGAGATTCATTGTTCCGCATTGGCTGGGCATCCCGGAATTTTTGGTACCAGAGACTTGGTTAGTCGGTCCTTTTGGTGGCCTACCTTGTCTCGCGATGTCAGGGAATTTGTGCAGTCCTGCGGGACTTGCTCTCGCTCCAAGCCTTGCTCTCGCTCTAGTGGTTTGTTGATGCCATTGCCTGTGCCCAAGAGACCATGGACCCATATCTCTATGGATTTCATTTCCGATCTTCCTGTTTCTCAGAGAATGACCACCATCTGGGTAATTTGTGATAGGTTTTCCAAAATGATACATCTTGTGCCATTACCTAAGTTGCCTTCCTCCTCTGAATTGGTGCCGTTGTTCCTTCAGCACGTGGTTCGTTTACACGGCATTCCTGAGAACATTGTGTCTGACAGAGGAGTCCAGTTTGTTTCCAGATTTTGGAGGACTTTTTGTTCTAAACTGGGTGTTCAATTGTCTTTCTCCTCGGCATTTCATCCTCAGACCAATGGTCAAACTGAGAGAACAAACCAGACATTGGAGACTTATCTAAGATGCTTTGTGTCTGCTGATCAGGATGACTGGGTCTCTTTTTTGCCTTTGGCTGAGTTTGCTCTTAATAATAGGGCTAGCTCTGCCACTTTGATGTCTCCGTTTTTCTGTAATTCTGGGTTTCACCCTCGATTTTCTTCAGGACAGACGGAGGCTTCTGTCTGTCCAGGTGTTGACTCTGTTGTTGAGCGTATGCAGCAGATTTGGGACCAGGTAGTGGAGAGGTTGTCCCTCTCTCAGGAGAAGGCCCAGCGGTTTTCTAACCGGCATAGGACTGATGGTCCTCGGTTTAAAGTGGGGGACTTGGTCTGGTTGTCCTCAAAGAATATTCCTATGAGAGTAGCATCTCCTAAATTTAAGCCTAGGTTCATTGGACCTTATAAGATCATGGAGATTATTAATCCTGTTTCTTTTCGTTTGCTTCTTCTAGGGACATTTAAGATCCATAACGTGTTCCACAAGTCCTTGTTGAAGAGGTTTGTTGAGCCAGTGGTTCCTGCTGCTGTGCCTCCTGACCCTGTTTTGGTTGAGGGCAATCTGGAGTATGTGGTTGAGAAAATATTGGATTCTCGTTTTTCTAGACGAAGACTCCAGTATTTGGTTAAATGGAGAGGTTATGGTCAGGAAGATAATTCTTGGGTGTTTGCTTCGGATATCCATGCTAGGAGACTTATCCGTGCGTATCATAGAACTCATCCTGACCGACCTGGTTGCTCAAATGAGGGTTCGGTGACCCCTCCTCAAGGGGGGTACTGTTGTGAATGGGTTTGAGATGAGTTCTGAGCAGAGGCTCCCTCTGGTGGTTACAAGCGGTACTAGTGAGGATTGTGAGGACTGGGAATCAGGTGTTACTGATTGGTCTTATTTAAGGGAATCATTTTCCCATCAGGGTTGCCGGTGATCAATTGTTCTGGTCTGAATCCTTCTTTCCAGTTTCCCTTGTAGCCTGCTGTGTCGTGTCTGCATCTCCTGCTATCAGATAAGACAATTTCTTATTTTGTGTTTTTGTTATATTTTTGCATTTGGTCCTGCACTTCTGTGGGGGCCTTCTGGGTCCCCTCCGGGGGCTTTTGCCCTCTCAGTTTAGTTCAGCCACTGTGTTTTGTACTTTTGCTTTTTCCAGTTTTTTCAGTGGCTGCTGTTTTTGTTACACCAGAGAACTAATTTAGGTGGTAGAGGTCGTGTGATCTCAGGTGATTTTGAAATTAGTAGAGTTGGTGTTTTTCAGGGTTTTCTGGGATTGCAGTAAGTACCCTTCCTGTCCTTTTCTATTTAGATAGTTTGGGCCCCAGCGTTTGCTCATACTATTTTCTTTCTGTGTCAGTATTTCCTCTTGTCTAACCGCCATTACATGTTTGGGGGCTTTCTATTATCTTTGGGGTTCTGCTCCGGGGCAGATAACTTTCCTATTTCTATCTTTAGGTGTAGTTAGTTTCTCAGGCTGTGACGAGGCGTCTAGGACCAACGTAGGAACGCTCCACGGCTGCCTCTAGTTGCGGTGGTTAGTCAGGGTACTGCAATCTCATAGATTCCAACTGCTCTGGTGTATTTCCTTTTTTGCCTGCACTCCTCAGCTACCGTAACCTAACAGGGAATCTCGAGCCGTCCCTGCTACGGTCTCCCATCCGTCTCCGGCCGCAGTGGACTCTACTCAGCTTAGACGTCGGTCCCAGTGTCTCGCCCAGTCTAACATTGTGCAGAGGATTACTGCTGCTCCTCCAGGCTCTGCTATTGTAGCCAGTACTGGTTAGCGGCGAGCAGACGACTTTAGGGCAAAGTCCTTGCTTTCCCCTTCTGAGCATGCCCAGAGTAAGATCTCTCATTGGAGATCAGGGGTTACATGTTCAGGTACTGCGGCAGCTCCTATTGGTCCGCCAGGAAGGTCCTGAAACCACTTGTGTTCTGGAGCAGTTTCCTATTGGTCCTTATCTAGCAGGTCCTGTAGCTGCTACTATAAAACGGTGGCATGGTCGTGCCGCCATGCGCTAGTATCAATCACATTATGTGCTTTGCGCCAGGGTGATCTTGCACGCATGTGTTAGGGCTCGGCTGAAATAAGCCCCTAGAATACCGGCACCTCCGGTGAGGAGATTGTATGCACATGTTTAGGGCTCGGCTGAAATAAGCCCCTAGAATACCGGCTTCTCCGGTGAGGAGATTGTCTGATTGCGTTGCTGATTGCGTTGCTACGCCATTCCGCCATCCTACTAGCAGCAGGCTCTGCCTGCACGATGAACCCCGGGCTGCGAACGCACTTATTATTTATATTTATTTTGTGCGTTCCGCCAGCCCTAACAGTGTGTCCAAACTTTTGGTCTGTACTGTATATAAACACACATATACAGTGCAGACCAAAAGTATGGGCACACCTTCTCATTTAAAGATTTTTCTGTATTTTCATGACTATGAAAATTGTACATTCACACTGAAGGCATCAAAACTATGAATTAACACATGTGGAATTATATACTTAACAAAAAAGTGTGTAACAACTTAAATTATGCCTTATATTCTAGGTTCTTCAAAGTAGACTAGCCACCTTTTGCTTTGATGACTGCTTTGCACACTCTTGGCATTCTCTTGATGAGCTTCAAGAGGTAGTCACCGGAAATGGTTTTCACTTCACAGGTGTGCCCTGTCAGGTTTAGTAAGTGGGATTTCTGGCCTTATAAATGGGGTTGGGACCATCAGTTGTGTTGTGCAGAAGTCTGGTGGATACACAGCTGATAGTCCTACTGAATAGACTGTTAGAATTTGTATTGTGGCAAGAAAAAAAGCAGCTAAGTAAAGAAAAACGAATGGCCATCATTACTTTAAGAAATGAAGGTCAGTCAGTCCAAAAAATTGGGAAAACTTTGAAAGTGTCCCCAAGTGCAGTGGCAAAAACCATCAAGCGCTACAAAGAAACTGGCTCACATGAGGACCGCCCCAGGAAAGGAAGACTAAGAGTCACCTCTGCTTCTGCGGATAAGTTTATCCAAGTCACCAGCCTCAGAAATCGCAGGTTTACAGCAGCTCAGATTAGAGACCAGGTCAATGCCACACAGATTTGTAGCAGCAGACACATCTCTACAACAACTGTTAAGAGGAGACTTTGTGCAGCAGGCCTTCATAGTAAAATAGCTGCTAGGAAACCACTGCTAAGGACAGGCAACAAGTAGAAGAGACTTGTTTGGGCTAAAGAACACAAGGAATGGACATTAGACCAGTGGAAATCTGTGCTTTGGTCTGATGAGTCCAAATTTGAGATCTTTGGTTCCAACCACCATGTCTTTGTGCGACGCAGAAAAGGTGAACGGATGGACTCTACATGCCTGGTTCCCACCATGAAGCATGGAGGAGGTGTGATGGTGTGGGGGTGCTTTGCTGGTGACACTGTTGGGGATTTATTCAAAATTGAAGGCATACTGAACCAGCATGGCTACTACAGCATCTTGTGGCGGCATGCTATTACATCCGGTTTGCGTTTAGTTGGACCATCATTTATTTTTCAACAGGACAATGACCCCAAACACACCTCCAGGCTGTGTAAGGGCTATTTGACCAAGAAGGAGAGTGATGGGGTGCTATGCCAGATGACCTGGCCTCCACAGCCACCAGACCTGAACCCAATCGAGATGGTTTGGGGTGAACTGGACCGCAGAGTGAAGGCAAAAGTGCCAAGTGCTAAGCATCTCTGGGAACTCCATTTCCAGTGACTACCTCTTGAAGCTCATCAAGAGAATGCCAAGAGTGTGCAAAGCAGTAATCAAAGCAGAAGGTGGCTACTTTGAAGAACCTAGAATATAAGACATATTTTCAGTTGTTTCACCCTTTTTTGTTAAGTATATAATTCCACATGTGTTCATTCATAGTTTTGATGCCTTCAGTGTGAATGTACAATTTTCATAGTCATGAAAATACGGAAAAATCTTTAAATGAGAAGGTGTGTCCAAACTTTTGGTCTGTACTGCATATATAGAGATAGATAAGAAGTTGGTAATTCCGCAGCAGCGTACAGTAAAATCACAGCAGGACCTGACAGGATAGAATAGACGGATTACATACAGGATATACACATAGAATAGATAGTTATACAGATGTCAGTGACATATATAATTAGTACGCTGTGTGTGTGCAGCTTACTGTACATGTATTTAATTATTAAAAGATTATTTTCCTTTGAAAACTATGTATAAATGACATAGAGCAATTCGCTATGTAAATGCTCATGTTAAAATCGCATAGCAATCGGATAGCAATCACAATGCATTCGGATGTAAATCGGATGCTAGATGTTAAAAATCGGATGATACTCACATGAAAAATGCATGACACTTGCATTACACTCGTCCGACTGCAGAATCAAAATCGGACCAATTTTAAAATTGGTGTGACTTGAGCCTTAGGATATGTGCGCACATTGAGTATTTGCTTGCAGAAATTTCGGCAAGGTTTCTGCATCTCTTGGCAGCAAAAATGCTGCCCAAAAATGTGCATTTTGCCACACTTTTTGGTGTTTTTTGCCGCGGTTTTGCATGCATTTTTGCTTTCGTTTTTGTACAGCAATGAAGGCTTTTTTGAGCTAAAGATATTTTTAAAAAAAGTTTTGTGATGTAATTTCTTTGTTAAACACCTTCTTTTTCATTCTGATCCAGTAGTTTCAGGGTAATGGGATTAGGCTTGGTGTGAGCAGCTGTCATTGACACAAAGCCCTAAAGCCCCATCTCACATAGCGAGATCGCTAGCGAGATCGCTGCTGAGTCACAAGTTTTGTGACACAACAGCGATCTCCCCAGCGATATCGTTGTGTGTGACATTCAGCAACGATCAGCCCCCCTGCTGGGTATCGCTGATCGTCGCTGAATGTCCTGTACATATTTTAGATCGTTTGTCTCCCGCTGGTCAGCACGCATTGCTGCGTGTGGCAGGCGTGAGACCAGCGATCAGCTGGTAACCAAGGTACACATCGGGTTTCTAGGCGCCGTGCGGTGCCTAGAAACCCGATGTGTACCTTGGTTACCAGCTCCCTGCACCAGAGCGCTGGTATCTAACGTACACTGCGGGTAACTACGCGACGTGCGTCGCTTGTTACCCGCATAGTGGTTGTCCTGATCGCTGCTGAGAGCTGCCTGTTTGGCAGCTCAGCAGCGATCATGTAGCGACACACCAGCGATCCTGACAAGTTCATATCGTTGTAGGGATCGCTGGTGTCTCGCTATGTGTGACGGGGCCCTAAGTTTAGTCATGAAAAGGTGTCAGCCAGACACCCTCATTACTAAGGTGGTAAGTAAACACACACACACACAAGCGTAACTTAATAACCAGCAGAGGGAAAGCCGACGGCTGAGGGCTGATGTTAATATTCTGGGAAGGAGCCAATAGCCATAAAGGTTCGCAGGCTATTAATATCAGCTCCCAGCTGTTTGCTTAGGCTTTACTGGCTAGTTTACAAGGAGACCCCAGAAAAAAAATTGACATAGGGTCCGCCTATAAAATCGCTCCTGCAGTGTATAGCACTGAGCTGCGGTGAGAAAGTTCACTCTAGACGTGAGATCGCCGTGGGACACTCAGGATTACATGGACTACAGCGGACAGGAGAGTATATGGTGGTTTATTATTTTTGCTTATTTATAGGAGACATGGGCTTCAGGGATTGGATGTTAAGGTGAGTATATATTTTTTTATTTTTATTTGAATATGTATTTGATTATTTTACATGTATTTTTTAAGTTTGAGAGACTATTTCTCCCACCAGCTGCACCTGCTATCACTTATCTGTGACAGCAGACGTAGCTTGATCGAAGGAGTAGTCTCTCATCAGCCAGCGCCTGCTGACCTGCGGTAAGCTTTTTACTGTGAGTCACATTATCTCTTCTGGGTCATGCCGACATCTGACAGCGTGACCCCGCAGCGCCCTGACGGAGGTAACGATCTACCGACGGTAACGTTACTGCCGATCAAAACCGCCACACCGGTGTTTCCCACGTTGTCACACAGTGTGGGAAACACTGGAGTTTGTGCTGTGTATGCATTTATTTTTGTCTCCAATTGACTCCAGTGGCGGCCGACTACATTTGGAGATTAAATATTGAAATATTCGCTCATCTCTAGTCCTGACCAGCGAAACTTGGAGTTCTTCTGAGAGGAATCCGGACCTTGCCAGTCGGACACTTCCCGCTGAGGCCTGTCACACTGGTCTCAGCGGCGTTTCTGGATCATGTCTGCTCCTTTCTCTACCCTAGCGTCAAATCTTTCTGTGGTTTGGCATGCAGGGCTTTTATA
>JARQOD010005605.1:0-47109 GCA_033576555.1 Oophaga sylvatica
GGGATCCATCTCAGACCTCTGGGGAGATGATATATCCCAGAAATTGGATACTGGTTTGTTCAAACTCACATTTTTCAAGTTTAATGTAGAGATGGTTCTCCTGTAGTCGTTCCAAGACTAACTGACGTGCCTGCGATGCTCTTCCAAGGTGTCTGAAAATATAAGAATGTCATCGAGATAAGCCACAACGAATTGGTCCAAGAAATCTCGAAATACATCATTAATAAAATGTTGAAAGTGGCTGGGGCATTGCTAAGCCAAAGGTCATAACAAGAGATTCAAAATGTCCATATCTCGTTCTGAAGGCGGTCTTCCACTCATCTCCTGGGCGAATCCGTATGAGGTTGTAAGCCCCTCTAAGATCCAGCTTCGTAAAGATTTCGCAGAACGGAGTCTCTCAAATAGTTCAGGAATCAAGGGTAGCGGGTAGCGATTCTTGACAGTGATATTATTCATCTCTCTGTAGTCAATACATGGCCGCAGAGTGGAGTCTTTCTTTCAACAAAGAACAGGGGTGCCCCAGCTGGAGATGTGGAAGGTCGAATAAAGCCTTTCTCTAAATTTTCATCCAGGAACTTTCTTAATACCTTCAATTCAGGTTCGGAAAGATTGTAAATCCGTCCAAATGGAATGGTTGCTCCTGGCAGCAATTCAATGGGACAGTCGTAAGGACGGTGAGAAGGTAATTGATCTGCTTTCTTCTTACTGCAGACATCAGAGAACTGCTGATATTGAGGTGGTAGTTTCTCTTCCTTCTCATGCGAAATCTCAGAGATTTGGACTTGTGGAGAACAGGGGGTTCCTTATGACAATTATTCTTACAGTAGTCAGATGGAAAGGTGATGTCCTTGATGCCCAGTTGATAGAAGGGTTATGGACTGAAAACCAGGGATCCCTAGAATAACCGGAAATTTCGAGATGAAATAAGGTGGAAACTGACAGCTTCATGATGATCCGGGTCATACAAATCTCCAGTTCGATTGTCTCATGCGTGACAGGTCCAGAAGACAAAGTGATCCATCCACAGTTTCCATTTCAATTGTGTGGATTTGGTCCTACTGGAAATATCATTATCACGTGTAAATTTTAAGTCCATAAAATTTCCTCCTGCTCCCGAATCCAACAGGGCAGAGCATTGTATTTTTTGGGTGCCCATTACAACCTGAATGGGGATTACAAAATGAGATGATGTGGTATGTATTTTGTCTATTTCTGGCGCTACGATGAGATAGTCTGCAAGATGGAATCCGACGCGTGAGAAAGGTCCGTATTGCTGGCAGACCTGTTGTTGGTAAAGGCTATAGTCCTTTGTTAGGACAGTTGATGGCATAGTGTCCAGGGTCCCCACAATAGAGGCAGAGATGTTCTGCACGTCGCCTCTCCTTCTCCTGTGCAGAGAGTGGTCTTCGGATGACGTCGATCTGCATCGTTTCAGACACAACTTGCGTCTTTTCTTGGTGGTCTGATGCTGAAAATGAAAGCCAGGGCTATTCCCAAGTGCTCGCAGTCTCTCCTTTCTCCTTTCAGTAAGTCTCTGGTCAATCCGGATACATAGTTGAATAAAGTCCCTCCAACGGTCAGGGGTCCTCAAACCCTGGCAAGCTCGTCTTTCACTGGTTCTGATAACCCTCGTCGAAATTGACTTCTCTGGGCCGCTGGATTCCAGGTGGTGTCGCCGCCCAGCGACGGAACTCCGATGTATATTCCGCAACAGAGCGACGTCCTTGCGCAAATTATGTAATTTGGTTTCTGCTGTGGCACAGCGTTTGGGTCATCAAAACTTGATTCATAGCTGCGATGAAAGCTTACAGGTCATTAAGGAGGGCATAGTCCTTTTCTACATAAGGTGAAGCCCAAGCAAGAGCTTCATCCGTCAGGAGATTTATCATGAAAAAACTTTCTTCCTCTCACTGGTAAAGGGAGCAGGTTGCATCTGGAAGTATATGCGGCATTGATTGAGGAATCCTCGGTACTGCTTGCGATCCCCACTGAACTTTGCAGGCAGCGCAGCCGCGCGTTTGATTCGGACCCTGAATTGCGCACGTCCAGTATTGTTTTTGTAGCTCAATTACTTCCTGTTGTATCGCCGTGAAATCAGTTTGTAACTTGGCATATTTTCCTTGAGAGTCAGTACAAAAACTTTGAAGCTCCGTAACTTGCCGCCTCAGGGTGTTCACAGCGGACTCCATTTTGGCGCGAGATTATTCTGTCAGGATCCCGTCTGGTTGGAGCCGATGTTACTGCAAACACTAGGGAAAGCAGAGGCAGGTAGCGTAGTCAGAAGGCAGGCCGAGGTCGGTACACAGGAAAGGCAGTGTTTGTAGCAGGGAAGCAGGCAAATAACGTAGTCAGGTGGCAGCAGGAGGTCGGTACACAGGAAAGGCAGTTCGGTAGCAGAGGAGCAGGCAGATAACGTAGTCAGGTGGCAGCAGGAGGTCGGTACACAGGAGAGCATGTTTGTAGCAGCAGGAACAGCAGGAGAAAGAGCTTGACTAAAGGCTGGAAGCACAATAATCTCGCAATGACACACCCACAGGGCCAGGTTTATATAGGGTGTGTAATTGGCAATCAGAAGCCCAATCAAGAGAGCACTAGGTGTAGCCAATCAGGAAGAACAGTCAATGGTATCTGGGTTCAGCAAGGAACTTTGCAGCCAGCAGAATAGCTCAGATGGTAGAGCTGCTGGCCAGTGGACAAGAGGTACTGGGTTCGACTCCTGACATATCCTCTATATACTACACCACACTGGACACATTCTCTATATACACACCACACGGGACACATCCTCTATATACTACACCACACGGGACACATCCCCTATATACTACACAACATGGGACACATCCTCTATATACTGCACCGCACGGGACACATCCTCTATATACTGTACCACACAGGACACATCCTCTATATACTACACCACACGGGACACATCCTCTATATACTACACCACACGGGACACATCCTCTATATACTACACCACACGGGACACATCCTCTATATATTACACCACACGGGACACATCCTCTATATACTACACCACACGGACACATCTTCTATATACTACACCACACGGGACACATCCTCTATATACTACACCACACGGGACACCTCCTCTATATACAACAACACACAGAACAGATCCTCTATATACTACACAACACGGGAACATCCTCTATATACTACACCACACGGGACACATCCTCTATATACTACACCACACAGGACACATCCTCTATATACTACACTACACAGGACACATCCTCTATATACTAACACCACACGGGACACATCCTCTATATACTGCACCAAATGGGACACATCCTCTATATACTACACTACACAGGACACATCCTCTATATACTACAACCACACGGGACACATTCTCTATATACTGCACCGCATGGGACACATCCTCTATACTACACCACAGAGGACACATCCTCCATATACTACACCGCACAGGACACATCCTCCATATACTACACCACACGGAACACATCCTCTATATACTACACCACACAGGACACATCCTCTATATACTACACCCACACGGACACATCCTCTATATACTACACCACACGGGACACATCCTCTATATACATACAACACACGGACACATCCTCTATATACTACACCACACAGCACACATCCTCTATATCAGGGTTCCCAACTCCAGTCCTCAGGCCCACCAACAGGTCATGTTTTCAGATTTCCTTAGTATTACCCAGGTGATAATTGCATCACCTGTGCAATACAAAGGAAATCCTGAAAACATACCTGTTGGTGGGCTTGAGGACTGGAGTTGGGGAACCCTGCTCTATATACTACACCACACGGGACACATCCTCTATATACTGCACCACACAGGACACATCCTCTATATACACCGCACAGGACACATCCTCCATATACTACACCGCACAGGACACATCCTCTATATACTACACACATGGGACACATCCTCTATATACTACACCACACGGGACACATCCTCTATATACTACACCACATGGGACACATCTTCTATATACTGCACCACACGGGACACATCCTCTATATACTACACCACACTGGACACATTCTCTATATACTACACCACACAGGACACATCCTCTATATACTACACCACACGGGACACATCCCCTATATACTACACCACACGGGACACATCCTCTATATACTGTACCACACAGGACACATCCTCTATATACTACACCACACGGGACACATCCCCTATATACTACACCCACGGGACACATCCTCTATATACTACACACAGGGACACATCCTCTATATACTACACAACACGGGACACATCCTCTATATACTAACACACACGGAACATCCTCTATATACACACCACACGGGACACATCCTCTATATACTACACCACACGGACACATCCTCTATATACACACCACACGGGACACATCCTCTATATACTACACCACACGGACACATCTCTGTATATATACACCACACGGACACTCTCTATACTACACCACACGGGACACCCTCTTATATTACACCACACGGGACACATCCTCTATATACTACACCACACGGGACACATCCTCTATATACTACACCACACGGGACACATCCTCTATATACTACACCACACGGGACACATCCTCTATATACTACACCACACGGGACACATCTCTATATACTACACCACACGGGACACATCCTCTATATACTAACCACCACTCTCGGGACACATCCTCTATATACTACACCACACTGGACACATCCTCTATATACTACACCACACGGGAAACATCCTCTATATACTACAGAAAGAGAATTGGAGGGATCCAATGGCAGGATATCCTTAAGGACAAAAATGTCCAGGAAGGATGGGACATCTTGAAAAATGAGATTCTCAAAGCACAATTGTCAACATTTCCAAAAAGAGGGAAGAATGTGAAGCATTTAAGGAAACCAGGATGGATGAACACAGAACTTAAACACATGCTAAAAAGGAAGAAAGAAATGTTTATCAAATGGAAAGAGGGAGGCATATCTAAAGAAGAATATAATGCCATCTGCAGAACCTGCAGGGCACAAATCAGATTATCTAAAGCTGACAATAAATTAAGGCTTGCAAGAGATGTCAAAAGCAACAACAAAGGATTTTGGGGATACATCAAAAGTAAAAGAAAAGTCAAAGATGCTATAGGATTTTTACAGGATGAAAATGATGAAATGGTAAGAAAGGATGTTGAGAAGGCTGAAATTTTAAATTCCTATTTTGCATCTGTTTTCTCTCAGAAAGGAAATGTAACATCAACTGATCTTCACTGTCCTATTAAAGGAATAGAAGAATCCAGGATATCTATAAACAGAAAGACAGTGAGGAAACACTTAGCTAACCTAAATGAATTCAAGTCTCCAGGCCCAGATGAATTACACCCCAGAATACTGAAGGAGATAGCAGAAGAAATTCTTGAACCACTGTCCATAATCTTTGAAAATTCTTGGAGAACAGGTGAAGTCCCAGAAGACTGGAGAAGAGCAAATGTTGTTCCTATCTTCAAAAAGGGGAAGAAGGTGGACCCAAGGAACTACAGGCCGGTGAGTCTGACTTCTATACCAGGAAAGATCTTTGAACAATTTATTAAAGAACATGTATGTAAGTACCTGCATAAGAATGAAGTGATTAAACAGAGTCAGCATGGGTTTGTAACTAATAAGTCATGTCAGACTAACTTAATTTCCTTCTATGACAGAATCACTGACTGGGTGGATCAGGGAAATGCTGTAGATATAGTATATCTTGACTTCAGCAAAGCATTTGACAAAGTATCTCACACAATCCTTATTGAAAAAATGACTAAGTATGGAATGGACAAGGCAACTGTTAGGTGGATTCATAACTGGCTTAGTGATCGGACTCAAAGAGTGGTCGTAAATGGCTGCACATCCAGTTGGAAGAATGTCTCAAGTGGGGTACCACAAGGCTCTGTTTTGGGCCCTGTATTGTTCAACATCTTTATCAATGATTTAGATGAAGGAATTGAGGGTAAACTGATCAAATTTGCTGATGACAGAAAGCTAGGAGGGGTAGCTAATACTAGAGAAGAGAGAGAGAGGATTCAAAAAGATATAAATAAACTGGAGCAGTGGGCAGCAACTAACAGAATGGTTTTTAACAGGGAAAAATGCAAAGTACTACATCTGGGCAATAAAATGAAAAAAGCATATACAAAATGGGAGGAATAGGGCTAAGTAACAGCACATGTGAAAAAGACTTGGGTATACTAATTGATCACAGACTGAACATGAGTCAACAGTGTGATGCAGCAGCAAAAAAGGCAAATACAATTCTAGGATGTATCAACAGAAGCATACAGTCTAGATCACGTGAGGTCATTATTGCCCTCTACTCCTCTTTGGTCAGACCTCATCTGGAATACTGTGTCCAGTTTTGGGCACCACATTTTAAAAAAGACATCAACAAACTGGAGCAAGTTCAGAGAAGAGCCACCAGAATGGTGACCGGTCTGCAAACCATGTCCTATGAGGAACGGTTGCAGGATTTGGGAATGTTTAGCTTGCAAAAAAGAAGACTGAGAGGAGACTTAATAGCTGTCTACAAATATCTCAAGGGCTGTCACATTGTAGAAGGATCATCTTTATTCTCATTTGCACAAGGAAAGACTAGAAGCAATGGGATGAAACTGAATGGGAGGAGACACAGATTAGATATTAGAAAAAACTTTTTGACAGTTAGGGTGATCAAGGAGTGGAACAGACTGCCACGAGAGGTGGTAAATTCTCCTTCAATGGAAGTCTTCAAACAGAGGCTGGACAGACATCTGTCTGGGATGATTTAGAGAATCCTGCTTTGAGCAGGGGGTTGGACCAGATGGCCCAGGAGGTCCCTTCCAACTCTACCATTCTATGATTCTATGATTCTATGACACCACACGGGACACATCCTCTATATACTACATCACATTGGACACATCCTCTATATACTACACAACACGGGACACATCCTCTATATACTACACCACACGGGACACATCCTCTATATACTACACCACACAGGACACATCCTCTATATACTACACCACACGGGACACATCCCCTATATACTACACAACACGGGACACATCCTCTATATACTACACCACACGGGACACATCCTCTATATACTACACCACACGGGACACATACTCTATATACTACACCACACGGGACACATCCCTATATACTGTACCGCACGGGACACATCCTCTATATACTGTACCGCACGGGACACATCCTCTATATACTACACCACACGGGACACATCCTCTATATACTACACCACACGGGACACATCCTCTACATACTACACCACGCGGGACACATCCCCTATATACTACACCACACGGGACACATCCTCTATATACTACACCACACGGGACACATTCTCTATATACTACACCACACAGGACACATCCTCTATATACTACACCACACGGGACACATCCCCTATATACTACACAACACGGGACACATCCTCTATATACTACACCACACGGGACACATCCTCTATATACTACACCACACGGGACACATCCTCTATATATTACACCACACGGGACACATCCTCTATATACTACACCACACGGGAAACATCTTCTATATACTACACCACACAGGACACATCCTCTATATACTACACCACACGGGACACATCCTCTATATACTACACCACACGGGACACATTCTCTATATACTACACCACACAGGACACATCCTCTATATACTACACCACACGGGACACATCCTCTATATACTACACCACACGGGACACATTCTCTATATACTACACCACACAGGACACATCCTCTATATACTACACCACACGGGACACATCCTCTATATACTACACCACACAGGACACATCCTCTATATACTACACCACACGGGACACATTCTCTATATACTACACCACACAGGACACATCCTCTATATACTACACCACACGGGACACATCCTCTATATACTACACCACACAGGACACATCCTCTATATATTACACCACACGGGACACATCCTCTATATACTACACCACACGGGACACATCCTCTATATACTACACCACACGGGACACATTCTTATATACTACACCACACAGGGCACATCCTCTATATACTACAAGGACATCTCTATACTACACCCAACGGGACACATCCTCTATATTACTACACCAACGGGACACATCCTCTATATACTACACCACACGGGACACATCCTCTATATATTCCTACACAGGACACATCCTCTATATACTACACCACACGGGACACCTCTCTATATACTACACCACACGGGACACATCCTCTATGTACTACACCACACGGGACACATTCTCTATATACTACACCACACGGACACATCCTCTATATACTACACCACACTGGACACATCCTCTATATACTACACCACACGGGACACATCCTCTATATACTACACACACAGGACACATCCTCTATATACTACACCACACGGACACATCCTCTATATACTACACCACACGGGACACATCCTCTATATACTACACCACACGGGACACATCCTCTATATACTACACCACACGGACACATCCTCTATATACTACACCACACGGACACATCCTCTATATACTACACCACACGGGACACATCCTCTATATACTACACCACACGGGACACATCTCTCTATATACTACACCACAACGGGACACATCCTCTATATACTACACCACACGGGACACATCCTCTATATACTACACCACGGACACATCCTCTATATACTACACCACAGGGACACACTCTCTAATCTCACACGGAACATCCTCTTATACTACACCACACGGGACACATCCTCTATATACTACACCACACGGGACACATCCTCTATTACTACACCACCGGGGCACATTCTCTATATACTACACCACACGGGACACATCCTCTATATACTACACCACACGGACACATCCTCTATATACTACACCACACAGGGACACATCCTCTATATACTACCACACAGGACACATCCTCTATATACTACACCACACGGGACACATCCTCTATATACTACACCACGGACATCCATCTATGTACTACACCCAGGACCATCTCTATATACTACACCACACGGACACATCCTCTATATACTACACCACACGGACACATCCTCTATATACTACACACGGGACACATCCTCTATATACTACACCACACAGGACACATCCTCTATATACTACACCACAGGGACACATCCTCTATATACTACACCACACGGGACACATCCTCTATATACTACACCACACGGGACACATCCTCTATATACTACACCACACGGACACATTCTCTATATACTACACCACACAGACACATCCTCTATATACTACACCACACAGGACACATCCTCTATATACTACACCACAGGACACATCCTCTATATACTACACCACACAGGACACATCCTCTATATACTACACCACATGGGACACATCCTCTATATACTACACCACACAGGACACATTCCTCTATATACTACACCACACGGGACACATCCTCTATATACTACACCACACGGGACACATCCTCTATATACTACACCACACGGGACACATCCTCTATATACTACACCACACGGGACACATCCTCTATATACTACACCACACGGGACACATCCTCTATATACTACACCACACGGACACATCCTCTATATACTACACCACACGGGACACATCCTCTATATACTACACCACACAGGACACATCCTCTATATACTACACCACACGGGACAACATTCCTCTATATACTACACCACACGGACACATCCTCTATATACTACACCAACGGGACACATCCTCTATATACTACACCACACGGGACACATCCTCTATATACTACACCACACGGGACACATCCTCTATATATACACCACACAGGACACATCCTCTATATACTACACCACACGGGACACATCCTCTATATATTCCTCACACAGGACACATCCTCTATATACTACACCACACGGGACACATCCTCTATATACTACACCACACGGGACACCTCCTCTATATACTACACCACACGGGACACATCCTGTATGTACTACACCACACGGGACACATTCTCTATATACTACACCACACGGAACACATCCTCTATATACTACACCACACGGGACAAATCCTCTATATACTACACCACACGGACACATCCTCTATATATTCCTCACACAGGACACATCCTCTATATACTACACCACACGGGACACCTCCTCTATATACACAACACACGGGACACATCCTCTATATACTACACCACACAGGACACATCCTCTATATACTACACCACACGGGACACATCCTCTATGTACTACACCACACGGACACATTCTCTATATACTACACCACACGGAACACATCCTCTATATACTACACCACACAGGACACATCCTCTATATACTACACCACACGGGACACATCCTCTATATACTACACTACATGGGACACATCCCCTATATACAGTGCATTGCATAAGTATTCGGCCCCTGGAACTTTTCAACCTTTTCCCACATGTCATGCTTCAAACATAAATATACCAAATGTAAAGTTTTGGTGAAGAATCAACAACAAGTGGGACACAATTGTGAAGTTGAACAAAATTTATTGGTTATTTTAAATTTTTGTGGAAATACAAAAACTGAAGAGTGGGGCGTGCAATATTATTTGGCCCCTTTAACTTAATACTTTGTTGCGCCACCTTTTGCTGTGATTACAGCTGCAAGTCACTTGGGGTATGTCTCTATCAGTTTTGTACATCGAGAGACTGAAATTCTTGCCCATTCTTCGTTGGCTAACAGCTCGAGCTCAGTGAGGTTGGATGGAGATCGTTTGTGAACATAGTTTTCAGCTCTTTCCACAGATTCTCGATTGGATTCAGGTCTGGACTTTGACTTGGCCATTATAACACCTGGATACATTTATTTGTGAACCATTCCATTGTAGATTTTGCTTTATGTTTGGGATCATTGTCTTGTTGGAAGACAAATCTCCGTCCCAGTCTCAGGTCTTTTGCAGACTCCAACAGGTTTTTTCAAGAATGGTCCTGTATTTGGCTCCATCCATCTTCCCATCAATTTTACCATCTTCCCTGTCCCTGCTGAAGAAAAGCAGGCCCAAACCATGATGCTGCCACCACAATGTTTGACAGTGGAGATGGTGTGTTCAGGGTGATGAGCTGTGTTGTCTTTACGCCAAACATATCGTTTGGCATTGTTGCCAAAAAGTTCGATTTTGGTTTCATATGACCAGAGCACCTTCTTCCACATGTTTGGTGTGTCTCCCAGGTGGCTTGTTGCAAACTTTAAACGACACTTTTTATGGAAATCTTTGTAAAAAGGGCTTTCTTTATGCCACTCTTCCATAAAGGCCAGATTTGTGCAGTGTACGACTGACTGTTGTCATGCATTTCATCCAGAGTGATCATGGGCCTCTTGCCTGCATCTCTGATCAGTCTTCTCCTTGTTTGAGATGAAAGTTTAGAGGGATGGCCGGGTCTTGGTAGATTTGCAGTGGTATGATACTCCTTCCATTTCAATGTGATCGCTTGCACAGTGCTCCTTGGGATGTTTAAAGTTTTGGAAATAATTTTGTATCCAAATCAGGCTTTAAACTTCTCCACAACAGTATCACAGACCTGCCTGTTGTGTTCCTTGGTCTTCATGATGCTCTCTGTGCATCAAACAGAACCCTGAGACTATCACAGAGCAGGTGCATTTAAACGGAGACTTGATTACACACAGGTGGATTATATTTATCATCATTAGTCATTTAGGACAACATTGGATCATTCAGAGAACCACAATGAACTTCTGGAGTGAGTTTGCTGCACTGAAATTAAAGGGGCCGAATAATATTGCACGCCCCACTTTTCAGTTTTTGTATTTCCTCAAAAAATTAAAATAACCAATAAATTTTGTTCAACTTCTCAATTGTGTCCCACTTGTTGTTGATTCTTCAACAAAAATTAACATTTGGTATCTTTATGTTTGAAGCATGACATGTGGGAAAAGGTTGAAAAGTTCCATGGAGCCAAATACTTTCGCAATTACAAAAAGTACAGAATTGAAAAGTTAGAAATCATTTATTTCTCTTTAACTATTCGGAGGCAAAACAAGTACTATTTCTCCATTTGGTGTGTTACGTCGAGAAAAAGCGAACTCAACTGCATAAAATATACATATTGTCCCATTGCAGCAATTTTCTTTAGCTGCCTTACTATGGTCAAGCACTTGCCACAACTTGAGATTTAGTAATACACCTATAGTTCAGTCTCTTTTAACAATGGAGTTTCCCTTGGCTCCTAAGACCTAGATGTTTGCTGTACATAGGCAATGGCACCTACAGTTCTATAGAAATATTTTATTATATTTTATTTTCTGGAGGCAAATGAACATTTTGATCAAATCCCCACTCTCCTTCCCCCACACACAGCATATATACATACACACAAGTACATATATATATATATATATATATTTCTAATTTCGTGCACATAAGCATTCCATCTACTCAATACACGTTTTCTTTTCTGTTGCACAGAACATACAGAATAAGTACACAGTACAGACCTTACATTTCTCGACCATTCTGAGTTCACTTACCTATGTAGAAGTTAGTCACTGTTCTCATCTGTTTGTGCTTGGAAATAACATAAACAACCAAGGAGTTTCCAACAAGCCCCACTAGCATGAGCATAGCAAAGAAGAGAGGTACAAGCCAGGCATCCACCAGCTGGGGTGGTTTAGGGGTTCACTCAGTTCCTCTGAGATGTTGCCACATGGGTACAGCAGAAGCTCCAAGCAAGAGTCATTAAATAACAGGGCAGAATAATTCTCCATCAGAGGATAAAGAGCCAGTCCCCAGCAGGCTGTAGGCACTGAGTCTTATTGCCCTGCTTCCTGGGATTACCACTTGTCTGTTGACTTGAAGTGGAGTGAGACTGTACCAGCTATGGTGAGTTCTTAGCCCCCAAGAGCAGCAGATTTTTCACTCTTGCCTAGGTGAGGTGCAGGGATGGAGGAGCAGCACATAAGTGCTGTAGTTAGGAGCTGTCCTTTCAGCACCACAGCAATGAGCTCAGACCTACAGTATACACTGGGAAACACAACTCCCACTCTCTTGTAGACAGCCTTGCAGCTGCACATCAACATTTTCTGCACCTCTTTGCCAAAAAACGTTGTAGCTGGACATGTAATTGACATAAGACTATTACATATTCTGTAGTCCACATCAGAATTTCCTGAGTCCATTGTTTGTATGTGGGCACAGGAGCACTTTCCTATATATTGCCTGTATATGTCTGTATTTAGCGACTGGCTATTGCATTTTTAATAGATGCTAGGATTTTTAGCTATAAATACTATTCCATAATCAGGTATTATCTCCTCGTGTAAATAATTGTGTTACAGTGGCTGAAAGAATCAAGATTAAAAGGATGTAACTGATTAATATTTATTTTACTCAGTTAAGTAGTGATGTTAATTCCACAGCGCTTTACAGACATTATTATCACTGTCTCCATTGGGGCTCACAATCTACATTCCCTATCAGTAGGTCCTTGGAGTGTGGGAGGAAACTGAGGAACCCAGAGGAAACCCACGCAAACACGGGGAGAACATACAAACTCCTTGCAGATGTTTTCCTTGGTGGGTTTATAACCCAGGACTCCACCACTGCAAAGCAAAACTGCTAACTGCGCTAATACAATGTAATGACAATGTAATTCAATGTAATACAATTGCAGTGTGATTTCTTGCATATTTATTAACGTACACAAATAAGGTAGTAAGTATAGATTTTAAAATGGGAAATTAATCATAATTCTATAATATTTAATTTGGATCATTTGTTATAAATGCAGAATTTACAGACTTTTCTGATTTTTTTCTAACAAAAAACACGAGAGAAATGCATGTAAATCTGGTGCCTACCATAAATTAATATTGGAATAAATACATGAGAGCGTTCCAATAGTAGTTCAGATAAAACCTGACAATTCACACATTCAAGCTTCCTCCGAAGGCTGAACACCGGATGATTGTGTTACATAAAAAGCAAGTAAGGCTGCAATAAGGAAATGATGTGTGTGCACATTTACAATTTATGTGTAATAATAAATGCACATTATTTGTTCTATTACAGACCCACATGTGTACATGGAAGGGCATTGTCATCCTGATTCATCTGTTGTGAACCAGAAATGGCATTAATGATATTTGGAATGCACATTTACCACACATCCCCAGGATCCACCACATGAAGGCTATGTGACAGTTTTATCAAGGGTTATGCAGTCAGGGCCATTGGGGAATTGAAAGACCACTGACTAGGCACAGCTGTCTCTCTTGACTGTGGAGGTCACATTTATCACTTATATGATCAACAAGGCTCTTACACAGCACTCCTATTAATCACAAAATAAGATGCAGCTGTCTCATGGCATCTGCACAACACAGAACTTTTAAAAGCCGAAAGATCACATACAGTAGCGGTAGAAAACATGCGGCATGCCTGTGCTTTTTCTTTATTTCTTTCACCTGCTGTGCATGATGGATAGACAACAAATGATGGAATGGAACTGGTTAGAAAACCCTGCCTGCATTTATTTTTTGATAATAACTACGGGGAATCTCCACCGGTAAGCAGCTCTGCTACATCTGGATGCCAGGCTCAGCTGTAGCAGAGCTGGACTCGTCGTGGGACACTCGTTATCTTGGACTACATCAGACAGGGAGTATTTGTGTTGGTTTGTTATTTGTTTTTTTCCAGGAGATCGATGGCGTCGCAGGATGAGCGTGCAATAAAAAAAAAATTGTGTTTTATTTCATTAAAAGACTTTATTCTGGCTGTGTAGTTTTTTAAACATGTACAAACTTTATGATTAATAATGGATCGGTGTCTTATTGACTCCTCTCCATTATTAACCGGCTTATTGTCACCGTTCAATCAAAGATGACATTAAACCCCTTAATACACCACTTGCCACCGCTACAGGGCAAGTGGGAAGAGCCGGGTAAAGTGCCACAAATGGCGCATCTTTTGATGCGCCAATTGTGGGGCTGCTGCAGCCTGGTATTTTTAGGCTGTTGAGGGCCAAAATCCATGGGCCTTGACAGTCTTTTAATACCAGGCCACAGCAGTCTGCTTTTTACTTGGCTGGTTAACAAAAAATAGGGAGACCCCCACGCCATTTTTTTTCGAGGGGATCCCCTATTTTTGTTAACCAACCAAGATAAGCAGACTGCTGTGGCCTGGTATTATCAGGCTTGCAAGATTCATGGATATTGGATCCTTAACAGCCTTAAATACCATGCCTCAGTAGTCTGCTTCATCTGGCTGGTTAACAAAAATAGGGGGACCCCACGCCATTTTTTTTTCGAGGGGATCCCCTATTTTTGCTAATCAGTTCACTTCAGGTCAGCCGGGATTCCCTCTGACGTCACTGATGCTGTGCGGTGTCCCCGGCTGACCTGACGTGAAAGTGGGAAGCAATCAATTAAGCTTTCCACACTAATCACTTCCCCCCCTGTCAGCTGGGAGAAGAGATGATTCATTTGGGGGTTTACTGCGAGGCTGGCAGCATTAGTTGCGGTCCCTGCAGTAAACTTTAACCCTTTCAGAAGGATTACATCGGGGGACCTGACTGTGCATCGGATAGGTAAGAATAATGTTGCTTTATTATTTTATTTTTATTACAGGAGAACAAGGGATTCGGATGGAGTACCAGTAAAATAAAATTTGGTCAAAAACTATGTGTATTTATTTCATTAAAATCATTTTAAATTAATGTGTGTGTGTTTTTTTAACCATTTACAATAGGATTAATAATCGATAGTTGTCTAATTGACAACTCTCCATTATTAACCTGGCTTAAAGTCACCTTCCAATAGCAAGGTGGCTTTAACCCATTATTAACCCATTAGCCACCGCTACAGGGCAATGGGAATAGAAGGGATAAGTCCCAGAAAGGGTGCATCTCATTATAGATGTGCCTTTTCTGGGGTGGCTGGGGGCAGATGTTAGTAGCCGGGGGGGCACAAAATAAATGCACCCTCCCTAGGCTATTATTATCTGCCCCCACTAGCTGGCTTTACCTGTCTGGTTGAGAAAATAGCGCGGGAGCCCACGCATTTTTTTTCAACGAATTTACACCTTTAATTAACCCTAGATGTCTGAAATTTTGCACACATACACTCATGTAATTGTTTGTGAAAACCATATATCAAACTAATGAAGTGACATGGTTAACTGTATGTAAACCATGAGTCATTTCATGTCGGGTGGTTCTGTAATTTCATAAAAGCAATTGAATTAGCGGCTATTTTACTATGTAGAAGTGTATGAACTATAAATATATACAGTAAAGACCAAAAGTTTGGACACACCTTCTCATTCAACGATTTTTCAGTATTTTCATGACTGTGAAAATTGTAGAATCACACTGAAGGCATCAAAACTATGAATTAACACATGTGGAATTATACATTACACTTTACAAAAAAGTGTGAAACAACTGAAAATATGTCTTATATTCTAGGTTCTTCAAAGTAGCCACCTTTTGCTTTGATTACTGCTTTGCACGCAGAAAAAGTGAACGGATGGACTCTACATGCCTAGTTCCCACCGTGAAGCATGGAGGAGGTGGTGTGATGGTGTGGGGGTGTGTGTGACCCAGCTGCGCTTGGTGCCACATGTTCCCTGGAGGATGCACAGAAAGGTAATTCACAAACACCTGATATTCATTCACACTTCACATTTCCCTATAGTGCCACCAAAGGGAGCCCTTAGAGTATATAAGGGTGTGGAGAGACGCAGCAGTAGTTCAGTCTAGTCTGGCTCAGATCAGAGCAGTAGCCAGTGTGAGATGAGATTTCCTGTCAGAGAGACTTTTCAGACAGAAGGAGATTCCTGTCAGATGAGACAGAAGCAGAGAAGCAAACTGTTACCTCAGAACGTACTGACTGTTAGTTCCCTAGGGAAGTGGAAAGTGACTCTCGGAGTGTGCACAGATCAGTCTGACGGAAGGTCCTGATAGCTGCTTCGGACAGAGCCTAAGAAAGATTTGAAGGAAGGGGAACTGCAGTACTTGCAACACCGAGCAAACTGAGGTACTGTTAGCGAGCGGTAAAGAGAAGAAAGCTGACATCTACTGCTACCTGTGCTTATGTTAAGGGTGTGAGTAGGACGACAGGCAAGTGGACAAAGAGAGAGAGAGGACTGAGGAGAAATAGCGACGATAGCTTACCTCCACTCTGCACTATCGGACACCGGGTCCGAGCTTGCTAGAACCTTCACGGCTAGTGGAAGAAACCGGAGACCCTGCTGGACTTCAGGTCGCAGAGGGGCCCAACAGTGCTGATACGTAACCGGGGTCAGGAAGAACAGGAGTCTGGCCTGATCAGCCATATAGAGACTGAGTTCTGTCCAAAAGAAGGTTCCACCACAATGTCAGCCGGGCGTAGCTGTTCTACACGGAGTTAAACTTAGCTTCATGCAAGTTAGAAACTCACACACATCAAAAAGTAAGGAGGCCTTACACCTACTCAGTGATTACTGGACGTGCATCCTCCACCCTGAGCAGCTTCCCGGGACGTGCCTGCAAATACACCAGTAAAGGTACAGAAAGAGACTGTCTTGTGTGTCTGCCTCATTGCCCTGCACCCCTGCACCGCCATATACCTCGAGGGACCAGTCTCACCTGTGGGAGACTTAACACCTTGCTGCCCAATAACAACCCCTCAGAGGATTCACCCTGCAGCGCTGGTCACCCTGATCAGAAACCACAGGTGGCATCACAAACATTTCTAAATCCCCTGTAAATATCCCCCTTTGAATGAGCGCCCAGGGCAACGGACCGAGCCGTGCTACCCGTGACCTCTCCCCCATTGAAGTGAACGGGCTCGGTGCCGAGTACCCCACAAGCCCTGGTATGTGCGACTCATCTTTTGGCGTCACGAACAGGATACGAAGCTTATTATATGTGAGTCCTGTGTGCCTAAATGGACTGTTTTGTGCAAAAAGACTGTGTGCAGTTTTGGTGACTTTTGGCGCCATTTTCCGCCATTTTGCTGCCATATTCGCGCCCTGAGGCGCTGGTGAAGAAGAAGGGCGTGGATTCGTGGGCGTGCCCCCCCTGTGGCGCGAAAGCTATGGGCGCCCTGTCTAAGTGCTATTACAATGTCCGAGCCTGCCCCACTGCAAGAGAGATCCGCCTCCTCTTCATCCTCTATGACAAGAAGAGAAAGCGAAAGTCCCGCCTCCACGGAGAAGACCAGGTTGTTCCAGATGGGAAGCACAGTCTGGCCTGGCGTGAGATGGCGGAAGGACAGGAGACGCTGTGTGGAGGAATGGCGGTGCGCAGACCCCGTTCCCCTGAAGAGCTGCTGCCTGTGCCTGAACCGTCCCCAGGTCGGGCGGATGTCCGGAAAATGCAGAAAGTGAAGGAGGTGGATGCGGCGCTGAGGGATATGGCCCGACACCGCGCAGAGATGGAAGCGATGGAGCAAAGCTGGCGTGCCCAGAAACAGCGGCTGCTGTGGGACCCACTGCTCTCCCCTCAAGATGCGCACATGCCACCCGCGCCACCACTTGACCCAGCAGCTGATGAACAACCGGAGGCCGGCCCCAAAAGTGCTGATCCTGACTCCGCCGAGGAAGCGGCGGGAGGGAAGGAGGCTGAGGAGGCCCTGCCCGGACCGAAATGCCAACCAGGCCTGGAACCAGAGGCCGCAGCGGAATGCAGTCCCCCGGTAGGGACGACAGAAGGAATCCTGCCTGATGCAGTGGAGATCGACTGGGAGGAGATGGAGTACCTGGACGACGTAGAATACGCCGCCCAGAAGGATAACGAGTGGCGACGCCGGGAGCATGAGCAGCGACAGCAGGAGCAGCGAGAGGCGCAGCAGCTTCGCCAGAGGTACCGGGAGAAGGATCTTGCTGACAAAGAGAACGTCAGGCGAGACAAAGGTACGCTCCGGGAACCGCGGCGCCAGGGGGCCATTAGAGACTTCAAACTCCAGGGAGGCTGGGGGTTCATCCATGAACCAGGCCTGTACCAGGAGGTCTTTGTAAATCGCAGAGATGTAGAGTATCACCTACCAGAGGGACACCCGGGAAGGGATCTAATTATTGGGGATATTGTCACCTACACGAGGCAATGGGGTCTTAAGGGGTGGTATGCCCTGAATGTCTCCCGAGTCAGCGACCCCGTCCCTGAAGCCGGAAACGTACCCCGTGTCTCAGCGTCCCAGGCCCCAGCCACATCAGCGCCTGATCGTGCACCTGCATCTTATCCTGCGTCCTATTCTGCAACGCAGCAGGCTAGTGTGTCCCCAACTGAGACATTGCAAGCACCTGCATCCCAATTGGAAACGCTGCAGAGCACAGCAACTGCAACAGCGACCCCTATGGAGCCAAATCTATACTTGGAAGAGGCACCTGTAAGGCCTCCAGCAAGACGCAAAATAAAAATTGAGACGAGAACTGTGGCTACTCAGACACTGGTAGCAGGACACGATATTCTGGTGATGCGTTCCAGAGTGCACCGTGTGCTTCCAGCCCCAGGTGTGGAAGGTGCCATTATATTTAAAGAAGAACAGTAGGACCCAGACAGGGTTTACTGAACTGTAAAAAGTTATGAAGAATTGCACTTTATTGAATATGTAGATGATGTCTGAAGTAGTATACCCCAGTTGGGTAATGTGTCGTGAAATGTGATATGATAGAAATGTGATTTTTCTATAAATGCTGTTTTTGAAGGACTGCGTGGCTGAGGACTTTGCCGGCCCAAAAACTGTGTTGTAAATAGTTGGCACTTCGGTGCCCCATCTTGGTTTTACGTAAACCATCTACCTCGGAAGCAAAACCCGTATGGTGTGGCCTTGAGTGAGGTTTGCAGCAGAGAAGTCATGCAGCCCACCCAGGACCACCGTGGGAGGTTTGGTACGGGTCCTCCACAAGAATACTGTATTTATTGTGTGAAAGTATTTGATATTTTTCTATTGCTAATTTGTACACATTGTAACGTTTGAAGTGTCCTTACCTCCCGCAAGGGATGAGTTATGTTTATTGTTATTATAAAATTGTTTTCTTTTTCAGCCCGGGAGTGCTGAATATAACTAGGGGGGGATGTGTGACCCAGCTGCGCTTGGTGCCACATGTTCCCTGGAGGATGCACAGAAAGGTAATTCACAAACACCTGATATTCATTCACACTTCACATTTCCTATAGTGCCAGCAGAGAGAGCCCTTAGAGTATATAAGGGTGAGGAGAGACGCAGCAGTAGTTCAGTCTAGTCTGGCTCAGATCAGAGCAGTAGCCAGTGTGAGATGAGATTTCCTGTCAGAGAGACTTTTCAGACAGACGGAGATTCCTGTCAGATGAGACAGAAGCAGAGAAGCAAACTGTTACCTCAGAACGTGCTGACTGTTAGTTCCCTAGGGAAGTGGAAAGTGACTCTCGGAGTGTGCACAGATCAGTCTGACGGAAGGTCCTGATAGCTGCTTCGGACAGAGCCTAAGAAAGATTTGAAGGAAGGGGAACTGCAGTACTTGCAACACCGAGCAAACTGAGGTACTGTTAGCGAGCGGTAAAGAGAAGAAAGCTGACATCTACTGCTACCTGTGTTTATGTTAAGGGTGTGAGTAGGACGACAGGCAAGTGGACAAAGAGAGAGAGAGTGACTGAGGAGAAATAGCGACGATAGCTTACCTCCACTCTGCACTACCGGACACCGGGTCCGAGCTTGCTAGAACCTTCATGGCTAGTGGGAGAAACCGGAGACCCTGCTGGACTTCAGGTCGCAGAGGGGCCCAACAGTGCTGATACGTAACCGGGGTCAGGAAGAACAGGAGTCTGGCCTGATCAGTCATATAGAGACTGAGTTCTGTCCAAAAGAAGGCTCCACCACAATGTCAGCCGGGCGTAGCTGTTCTACACAGAGTTAAACTTAGCTTCATGCAAGTTAGAAACTCACACACATCAAGAAGTAAGGAGGCCTTACACCTACTCAGTGATTACTGGACGTGCATCCTCCACCCTGAGCAGCTTCCCGGGACGTGCCTGCAAATACACCAGTAAAGGTACAGAAAGAGACTGTCTTGTGTGTGTCTGCCTCATTGCCCTGCACCCCTGCACCGCCATATACCGCGAGGGACCAGTCTCGCCTGTGGGAGACTTAACACCTTGCTGCCCAATAACAACCCCTCAGAGGATTCACCCTGCAGCGCTGGTCACCCTGATCAGAAACCACAGGTGGCGTCACGAACATTTCTAAATCCCCTGTAAATATCCCCCTTTGAATGAGCGCCCAGGGCAACGGACCGAGCCGTGCTACCCGTGACCTCTCCCCCATTGAAGTGAATGGGCTCGGTGCCGAGTACCCCACAAGCCCTGGTACGTGCGACTCAGGTGCTTTGCTGGTGACACTGTTGGGGATTTATTTAAAATTTAAGGCATACTGAACCAGCATGGCTACCACAGCATCTTGCAGCAGCATGCTATTCCATCTCGTTTGCGTTTAGTTGGACCATCATTTATTTTTCAACAGGACAATGACCCCAAACACACCTCCAGGCTGTGTAAGGGCTATTTGACCAAGAAAGAGAGTGATGGGGTGCTATGCCATAACCTGACCTAACCCAATCGAGATGGTTTGGGGTGAGTTGGACCGCTCACCGCTTCAATTTTGAATAATCCCCAACAGTGTCACCAGCTAAGCACCCCCACACCATCACACCACCTCCTCCATGCTTCACGGTGGGAACTAGGCATGTAGAGTTTATCTGTTCACCTTTTCTGCGTGCAAAGCAGTAATCAAAGCAAAGGGTGGCTACTTTGAAGAACCTAGAATATAAGACATACAGTTAGGTCCATAAATATTTGGACAGAGACAACATTTATCTAATTTTGGTTCTAGACATTACCACAATGAATTTGAAACAAAACAAATCAGATGCAGTTGAAGTTCAGACTTTCAGCTTTCATTTGAGGGTATCCACATTAAAATTGGATGAAGGGTTTAGGAGTTTCAGCTCCTTAACATGTGCCACCCTGTTTTTAAAGGGACCAAAAGTAATTGGACAAATGACTCCAAGGCTATTTCATGGACAGGTGTAGGCAATCCCTTTGTTATGTCATTCTCAATTAAGCAGATGAAAGGGCCGGAGTTGATTTGAGGTGTGGTGTTTGCATTTGGAAGGTTTTGCTGTGAAGGAAACATGTGGTCACAGGAGCTCTCCATGCAGGTGAAACAAGCCATCCTTAAGCTGCAAGAACAGAAAAAAACCCATCCAAGAAATTGCTACAGCATTAGAAGTGGCAAAATCTACAATTTGGTACATCCTGAGAAAGAAATAAAGCACTGGTGAACTCATCAATCCAAAAAGACCTGGGAGCCCACGGAAGACAACAGTGGTGGATGATCGCCGCATACTTTCTTTGGTGAAGAAGAACCCGTTCACAACATCAACTGAAGTCCAGAACACTCTCAGTGAAGTAGGTGTATCTGTCTCTAAGTCAACAGTAAAGAGAAGACTCCATGAAAGTAAATACAAAGGGTTCACATCTAGATGCAAACCATTCATCAATTCCAAAAATAGACAGGCCAGAGTTAAATTTGCTGAAAAACACCTCCAGAAGCCAGCTCAGTTCTGGAAAAGTATTCTATGGACAGATGAGACAAAGATCAACCTGTACCAGAATGATGGGAAGCCAAAAGTTTGGAGAAGAAAGGGAACGGCACATGATCCAAGGCACACCACATCCTCTGTAAAACATGGTGGAGGCAATGTGATGGCATGGCCATGCATGGCTATCAATGGCACTGGGTCACTTGTGTTTATTGATGACATAACAGCAGACAAGAGTAGCCGGATGAATTCTGAAGTGTACCGGGATATACTTTCAGCCCAGATTCAGCCAAATGCTGCAAACTTGATTGGACGGCGCTTCATAGTACAGATGGATAATGACCCCAAGCATACAGCCAAAGCTACACAGGAGTTCATGAGTGCAAAAAAGTGGAACATTCTTCAATGGCCAAGTCAATCACAAGATCTTAACCCAATTGAGCATGCATTTCACTTGCTCAAATCCAGACTTAAGAGGGAAAGACCCACAAACAAGCAAGACCTGAAGGCTGCGGCTGTAAAGGCCTGGCAAAGCATTAAGAAGGAGGAAACCCAGCATTTGGTGATGTCCATGGGTTCCAGACTTAAGGCAGTGATTGCCTCCAAAGGATTGGCCACAAAATTTTGAAAATAAAAATATTTTGTTTGGGTTATGTTTATTTGTCCAATTACTTTTGACCTCCTAAAATGTGGAGTGTTTGTAAAGAAATGTGTACAATTCCTACATTTTCTAACACATATTTTTGTTCAACCCTTCAAATTAAACGTTACAATCTGCACTTGAATTCTGTTGTAGAGGTTTCATTTCAAATCCAATGTGGTGGCATGCAGAGCCCAACTCGCGAAAATTGTGTCACTGTCCAAATATTTCTGGCCCTGACTGTATTTTCAGTTGTTTCACACTTTTTTGTAAAGTGTAATGTATAATTCCACATGTGTTAATTCATAGTTTTGATGCCTTCAGTGTGATTCTACAATTTTCATAGTCATGAAAATACAGAAGAATCTTTGAATGAGAAGGTGTGTCCAAACTTTTGGTCTGTACTGTATATATATATATATATGTCACGCTCAGAGGCTGAAGGATTATTATGGCATTTCCGATTTCCGATGTGAAAAAAATATCGGAATCGGAAATTGGAATTCCAATATAGCAAATATCGGGCCGATTTCCGATATTGCAATATCGGAAAGCTCATCCCTAGTCATGCCATGATTTTCTTAGATTTATTGACTTGAGCATCTCAACTTTCACATGTTCACACGTATCTTGTTTTGTTTGGAGGTGCTAGTCAGTCTTTTTGATATTTCCCATTATTACTCGTACTTACTTTATGGACACCTATAGTTTGCTTTCTTTGCCTGTGTGATTTGGATAAGTTGTTACCAACATCTGGTGACAATTTCATGTCTACAAATATCAAAACACTGACCGTCACTTCCAAACAGAAATCAGGTGTGAACAGGTGCTTACTAAGCATAGCCATCTCCATATATATCCAAATAATAAAGTAGCATTCTGTAGCGCTATAGCATGCAAACATGAACTATAGGAAATTTGAATTGCATTACTGCTCTAGAAAATATGAAAAATTTAGACCATTTAGTGCATAAATTGGCCAATTCACATGCACCCAACAGCCACAATAAGCACAATTCTTGTTGCTGGGAACCTATCTAATGTGAATCCTCTCTTATGCCAAAGCCTACATTTGTATGGGAAGGTAGGATCCAGAAAGGCCGTACTGGGTCACAGGCCCATCAAGGGAGGCCATCATGACGAGGCGACGTGGGAATGCAGGGAGCAGTCAGGGGCATAGTAAAGGAGTGTATGCGGGGGTTAATTTTAGTTGGTTTGGTAGGGGAACGGTGTAAGGTGACGTGTAGGGAGGAGGGGGGAGCAGAATGTTTTCAGCCATATAAATAGGGGGTGGCCATGTTGATTAGGCACCATTTTGGGTGCACACCGGCGCAGAGCAAGCGACCACCCACCCTTCCCTTTTTGGTTTAGGCTGAAGCTGCCTTAGGTCGAACTTAGGCATTGTCGATGGGTTGTGGGCGTTATGATTATGGTGGGTCGTTTATATCTGCATATGGTATGTTTTCCTTTTCAGTAAGATGGGCTGTCATAGCAGCACGGGCGGGGGGGAGCTCCTCGAAGTTGGTGGAAGTGGAAAATGGTGGACTGGTGGGGGGAGGGGATCTCAAGAGGTCCTGGACTCCCCTCGGTGAATTCTGGTGAACTGGGTATCGTTAACACCGTGGAAGGGTTATTTTGGCGGCCCGGTTAAGGGGTCTTGGTTTTGGCCAGGCAGAGCGTTAACTATCCCCGAGCTGGTGTCTAGCGGCTGGGGGTAAGATTTAGCCCGGGGGGCCAAACGGGTTGTGTATGTGGACAATTACGGTTACAAGGTTTTGGGCTTCGAGGACCTTCCCTGTTATGATCTGCTACAAGCACTAAGGAAAGATGGGAATTTTGTCCCTACAATAGAACTAAGCTGGATCCCTACAATGTAACGGGGAACCTGATCCTGCTACCAGACCCGCTAAAGTCCTCAGCTAGCCTGAACGAAGACCTATAGTTGCGAGGGAGGAATCCCTACAAGATCTAGGGACTGGGAGAAAAGGTGGACACCTCCTAACAGAAATTGTAGCAGGGAAAATTAAACAGAAAACAAATTACTAAGGAATCCTAAGATCAAGCAAAACTGACTGAGTAAGGCACCTAAGCACCTGGCTAGCTTAAGAGTAGATAATACAATGAAGTCCAGCAAAGCCAGAAGGGCGGAGCCAGACTAAATAGGGAAAAAAGGTCATGTGACCAGCAAACTGAAAGAAACCTAACAAGAGGGTTCTAACAGTACCCTCCCTTCTAAGAGGATCCTCCGGATCCCCTAGGACTTAGGCTTATCCGGAAACCTCTTGTGAAACGCTCTGACAAGTCTAGACGCAGAAACATCATCCGCCCTCACCCATGAGTTATCCTCGGGTCCATAACCCCTCCAAGGACAAGGTACTGCAAACTCCCTCTATACCGTCTAGAATTTAGGATGCGGGAAATCTCATATTGCCCGTCCTCCACCACCAGGGGAACAGTGGCCGAGACGTCTCCATCTGAGACCTCAGCTTTTTTCAAGAGAGAAACATGAAACACCGGATTAATCTTCCAGGAGGTAGGAAGCTCCAACTTAACAGCAGATTGGTTAATAACCTGAAGCACCTTAAAGGGCCCTACAAACTTGGGACCCAATTTCTTAGATGGAATCCTCAAGCGCAGATTCTTAGAGGACAACCAAACCATGTCACCAATAGCAAACAAAACTCTCTCCAAAACACCAGAAAAATTCTCCTCTTCAGGTACAGCCGATCCCAACTTGGAAAATGACCCAAACGACGGATGTCTCCCAGTACAACAAAAAAAAAGGCGAACAACCAGCAGAAGCGGATGCATGGTTGTTAAGAGCAAACTCAGCAAGTGGCAGAAACTCAGACCACCCCTCTTGATTATCAGTCACAAAACAACGCAAGAACTGCTCAACATCCTGGTTTTTCCTTTCTGTCTGGCCATTAGACTCAGGATGATATCCGGATGAAAATGACAAATGAACTCCCAACCTGTCACAAAAGGCGCGCCAAAAACGAGCCACAAACTGAGGTCCCCTATCAGAAACAATGTCAGTAGGAATGCCATGTAGTCTGACAATTTCCTTGACAAAGGCCTTAGCGAGAGTCTTAGCGCAGGGCAGTTTGATGAAAGGAACCAAGTGACACATCTTGCTAAAACGGTCCACGACCACCCAGATGACAGTGAAACCCTCAGAGGGGGGAAGGTCAGTAATAAAGTCCATAGCCAAATGTGTCCAAGGTGCACTAGGGACCTCCAGAGGGCAAAGCAACCCCGCAGCAGGAGTATGAGAAGACTTAGATCTAGCACACACAGTGCATTGACGCACCCATTTAATGACTTCCTTCTGCCATCCAGGCTACCAAAAGCTGCGACCCACAAGTCTCTTGGTCTCAGAGATTCCAGGATGACCTGCCAACCGAGAGTCATGACATTCAACAAACAAATCTCTCCTCAGGGTACCAGGCACAAACAACCTCCCATGTGGCATGTTAGATGGGGCATTCTCCTGTGCTTTAAGAATCTCATCTTCCAACACAGAGTCCAAAACAGCAATAACAACCCCCTCTTGCAAAATGTTTTCCTCCTCCTCAGTACCCACCATAGGAGAAAAGCTGCGAGACAAAGCATCAGCTTTAACATTTTTAGTACCTGGGATGTAAGTAACGGTAAAATTAAACCGCGAGAAAAACAGTGCCCACCTAGCCTGACGGGCATTCAAGCATTTGGCAGCATCAAGGTAGACCAGATTTTTATGATCAGTGAAGACTTGAACGGGAAATTCCGCTCCCTTCAAAAAATGACGCCAGTATTCAAATGCGAGTTTAATTGCCAACAATTCCCGATTACCGATATCATCATTTAGTTCCGACTCAGAAAATTTCTTTGAAAAAAAAGCACAGGGATGTACTCCATCCGTCTTTTCCTGAGACAACACCGCGCCGACCCCCACAGAAGAAGCATCAACCTCAACCAAAAATGGTTTAGTCACATCAGGTTGCGTAAGGATGGGAGCAGAGCTGAACTTCTCCTTTAGCAACACAAAAGCCTCAATGGCCTCAGTAGTCCACTGAACCGCATCAGCACCTTTCCTGGTGAGATCGGTCAGAGGTTTGGCAATCACAGAAAAATTTTTAATGAATTTTCTATAATAATTGGCGAACCCCAAAAACCTCTGTATTGATTTCACACCAATAGGTCTAGGCCAATCCTGCACAGCTTGCACTTTCACCGGGTCCATCTCAAAACCTTCACTGGAGACAATGTAGCCCAAAAAACTAAGTCTCTGTACAGCGAACTCACATTTTTCTAGCTTGGCAAAAAGTGAATTATCACTCAGTAACTGTAATACTTCACGCACACTCCTCCAATGAGACTCCAAATCTGGTGAATAAATCAAAATGTCATCCAAATACACAACCACACTTCTGCCGATCAAAGATCTAAGGATGTCATTAATAAGATTCTGAAAAAATGCCGGAGCACTGGAAAGCCCAAAAGGCATGACCAGATTCTCAAAATGACCCAGTGGAGTGTTAAACGCAGTCTTCCATTCATCCCCCTCCTTCATGCGCAACAAATTGTATGCCCCTCGAAGATCAATTTTCGAGAACCACTTGGCCCCCACTAACTGGTTAAACAAATCAGGAATCAATGGCAGTGGGTAAGGATTGCGTACAGTAATCTTATTAATCTCATGAAAGTCTAGACAAGGCCGTAAACCGCCGTCCTTTTTTTTAACAAAAAAAAAAAATCCAACCGCCACAGGAGATTTGGAAGGCCTAATGTGACCAGCGGCCAAGCTTGTCTGTATGTATTCCTCCAAAGCCTCTCAGGAATAGTCAAATTAAATAGACGACTTTTAGGAAGAGTCGCTCCAGGGACAAATTCAATTGCACAATCGTAAACTCTATGAGGAGGCAATACCTGCGATTCCTTATCAGAAAAAACTTTCCAAAAATCCTGAATAGGTACAGGTAACTCCCCCTTAACTACAGCAGCAATACGCCCGTTACAACACTTGTCATAACACTGAGGGCTCCAGGACTTAATTTCATTGGTAGACCAATCCAGTACAGGATTGTGCAATTTTAACCAGGGTAACCCCAAAATCACCGGTGAGGGCAAATTATTCAAAACTACCAAATCCAAATTCTCTTGATGAACACCATTAATAGTAAGAGGAAATTCACAGATATGGTGAGTAACATTTTTCAAGGGAGAACCATCCACAGAAACCACATTAATAGGGGAAGACAGAAGTTTGGGTTTTAATTTTAGTTTTTCCAAAAATTTTCCATCAATCACATTGAGAGTTGAACCACAATCCACAAATACCCGAAACTCCATTAATTCCTCCTCAACAGCAGTGGTAGCAGAAAGAAAGACACCTTTATTGTTTAAACAAGCTATACGGGCGAAACTGACCACATTTTTTTTTCTCTTTATTCATTTGAAGCGCACAGTTCTTAATAAAATGCTTAGATTTGCCACAATAGAAACACAAACCTTCAGCAAATCTGCGGTCTTTTTCCCGAGAGTGAGGTGCCATTGATCCAATTTCCATCGGCTCTCCAATGTCAGTACAGTCCCTCTCCAGACTTGGAGCTGACAAGGCAGATTTACTCTCATTAACCCTTGCACGCAGTCTCCTATCCACCCGTGTAGCTAATTGCATAGCCTTTTGCAAGTTACCAGGTATAGGATAAGCAATCAGCAAATCTTTAACCCTTTCACTTAACCCTGCAAGAAATAAACTTTTCAAAGCTGAATCGTTCCACCCCACTTGAGTGGACCTCCTTCAGAAGTGAGTACAATATTTTTCCACATTACCTGATCCCTGTCTAAAACGTCTCAATTCTGTCTCAGCTGATGAAACACGATCAGGATCGTCATACAATAACCCCAAAGCAGAAAAAAAACTATCCACTGATCTAAAGCATGGATCACTAGGCTGCAGAGAAAAGGCCCAGTCCTGAGGTTCTTTGCGCAAAAGTGACATTATGAACCCTATGCGCTGTGATTCATCACCAGAGGATCTGGGTCTCAAACGGAAATACAACAAGCAAGCATTTTTAAAAGAAAAAAAATCTTGTTGTTCACCAAAAAATAAATCAGGCAAATGTACCTTTGACTCCACGAAATGTGCTCCAGAACAACTACTCACGTGTTGCTGGATCTCAGCCACCTCTAGAGAGAGTCCCTGCAGGCGTTGAGCCAAATCCTGAACCGACACCATGATGGAAACAGAAAATCTTTCCTTAGAGATTTTTTTTTTTTTTTTTCTCTTGGCTGGACTTAATGTTATGATCTGCTACAAGCACTAAGGAAAGATGGGAATTCTGTCCCTACAATAGAACTAAGCTGGATCCCTACAATGTAACGGGGAACCTGAACCTGCGACCAGACCCGCTAAAGTCCTCAGCTAGTCTGAAAGAAGACCTATAGTTGCGAGGGAGGAATCCCTACAAGATCTAGGGACTGGGAGAAAAGGTGGACACCTCCTAATAGAAATTGTAGCAGGGAAAATTAAACAGAAAACAAATTACTAAGAAATCCTAAGATCAAGCAAAACTGACTGAGAAAGGCACCTAAGCACCTGGCTAGCTTAAGAGTAAATAATACAATGAAGTCCAGCAAAGCCAGAAGGGCGGAGCCAGACTAAATAGGGAAAAAAGGTCATGTGACCAGCAAACTGAAAGAAACCTAACAAGAGGGTTCTAACATTCCCCTCCATGGTTGGGAAATGTTTGTAAATGTTTATATTGTTGTATCAATGTTAATAAATGGCTGCTGTAGCCAATTAATCCAATTTACGTCTATGTCTCTTAATGGGATTGGGGGGTAGTTATAAATGGCGAGTCGGGGCTGTCATTTAAGGTTTCACTTCTCAACTTTGGTAGCTCCCGTGGTAACCCTCACCAAAAAGGGAGCAAATCCCAAATTGTGGTCTGAAGAGGTCTCCAAGGCCTTCACTTCTATTAAGTCCCATTTTGCTAGCGCTCCCATTCTACATCGCCCCGATGTTGATAAGCCATTTATATTGGAGGTGGATGCCTTGTCCGTTGGTGTTGGAGCAGTCCTCTTCCAAAAGGATGCTCAAGGTCGGAAGCACCCGTGCTTCTTTTTCTCCAAGACCTTTGACTCGCACCACAATTGTGGATACCAGGGCTATGGGGTACTCGGAGCCGAGCCCATAGATTTCTATGGGAGATGTCACTGGCAGCGGGACTCGGTCCGTGGCCCTGGCGGTCATGCGATGGCGGATATTTACAGGGGATTATTAGGATAGGTAGTTCGTGACGCCACCTGTGGTATCTGGTTAATTGGACCAGCGCTGCTATAAGGACTTTCACAGGGGATGTTATGGGGCAGCAAGATGGTGGGTCTCCCACAGGTGAGACTGGTCCCTGGAAGTCTATGGTGACGATGATGCAGGGTGTAGATAATAATTCAGTCGCACACAATACAGCTTCTTTTCATACCTTTTACTGGTAGATGGTTCAAGAAGATCCCGGGGAGCTGGTCGGGGTGGAGAGTGCACATTCGGGTAACAGCTGAGCAGGTTAGAGGCCTCCTTTACTTCCATATACATGTGAGTCTAACTTTCCTGAAGCAAAGTTAACTCTGAATCTCCAGCGTTCTCAATAGCTGTACTGCCCGGCCAACATTGTGGTGGAGCCTTCTAAGTGATGAAACTAAGTCCTTACTTTTGCAGCGTCCTGCTCAAAGTCCCTGTTCCACCTGACTCCGGTTACGTATTGACACTTAGGGCTGCTCTCTGCGACCTCTAGTCCAGATGCCTCCGGTTTTCTTGTTACTAAGCTTGAAACTGTAGCAACGCTTCGGACCCCGGTGTCCGGCAATTTAGTGCAGGCAATCCAATACCTAAAGCACTTCTCTATCTTCTCCACTGTGCCCTTCGCCCTGCTTCCCGCTCTTAACATAAGCACTTGTGGCAGTTGTGGAAAATGTCAGCTTCCTCCAGAGCTCGCTGCACAGCTCTCAGTTTCCTCCAAAGTCCAGGCTGGACCGAGACTGAATGGCTGCTCTGTCCTTTAAACAGAAGCTAACAGACTGAAGTTCCACTGAACACTACTTCCTCAAGATCTGACCTTCTAATCTCAGACAGGAAACTAACTGGGGATGACTCACTCCTGAGCCACCCGTAGCTTAAATAACTGACTGCCACGTGTCACTCCCCCTTATAACTCAGATGGGTGTGTCTGAAAATGTGAGTGACAGTGAATGAATATCAAGCGTTGCTGTTACCTTCCTGTGCACTCTCCTGGACTTTATGTGTGCCTGCGTAGCTGGGCCACACATCCCCCCTTGGTAAAACACAGCACTCCCGGGCTGTAAAAGAGAAAAAGAACATTTTGTTTTGCATTAACATCAACATTATAACTCATCCCATCCGGGAGGTAAGACTTCTTGAACGTTACAATTTGTACATTAGAAAAAATACAAAAGTATCAAAATATCAAAATATCAAACATTCTCATATATACAAGATACTTGTGGAGGACCCGCACCAAAAACCTCCCACGTGGGTCCTGGGTGGGCTGCAGGACTTCTGACTGCAGACCTCACTCTAGGCCCACCATACGGGTTTTTCTTCAGAGGTAGTTGTGGTAGTTAGGTTTCATGTAAAACCAAGATAATGCACCGTAGCGCAACTATTTACAAAGACAAGTTCTTGGGCTGGCACAGTCCACAGCCTCGCAGTCCATTGAGGGTTAAACACATATATTCTTCAAGTATTCACATATCAATAACTTTACTTTAACTTGTACTTTACCCAACCAGGGTATTCTAATATGTAAACTACGTAACATTCTCGTACATAAAAGACAATAAAGTGCAATCTTCAAAATTCTCAAACTTTTTACATTTCTTGGATGCGGTAAACCCCTGTCTGGGTCCTACCGGTCTTCACTTTTTCAACTTTAAATGACGTCTTCCACTCCTGGGGCTGGAACGACGCGATGCTCTTTGGACCTCATAACAAATAAGTCATGGCCCGATATCAGTGTTTGAGTGGCCACAGTTCTCATTTTAACGGTGGACCCAACGGGTACTTCTTTTCTGTAGGACGCCGATTGCGTCGCTGCAGGGGCCACAGTAACTTGCGATGCTGGTTGCGTTGCTGAGATAGTCGCAGATTGTGATGCTGAAATGGTCGCAGGTTGCGTTGCTGAGGTATACGCAGGGGGCGATGCCGAAGTAATCACAGGTTGCGATTCAGGTTGCGTTGCAGATTGGGACATAGGCGGCAGTGTTGACTGTGACGTTGGCTGCGATGCGAAGGGCGACGTAGATCGAGAGGAGTACGCAGGGGGCGATGCTGGTGCACGGCCTGGTGCGGTGAGAGCTCGAGACACTGAGACACGGGAGACATTCAAGGCAAACCACCCCCGCTGACTACAGTGCCGGGTGTAGGTGACGGTATCCCCTTTTAACAGGTGGAACCCCGCATCGCAGCAGTGAACATAGATCTTTGAAGAGAACCCGGGCTCACATATGTAACCCCAAACTCCTCGGGCCTTAGAGGCACACACCGTCCCCTGGCGCCACGGTTCTCGGAGCGTACCTTTGCCTCGCCTGATGTTTTCCTTTTCAGCGAGAGTCTCCTCCTGGTACCGCTGACGGAACTGCTGCACTTCCCTCTGCTCCTGCTGCAGTCGCTGCTCCATCTCTTCCCAGTCGACCTCCGGCAACGATGGCTGGGACCCCTCCGGTGACCTTACCGGGGAGCGGTGCTCTGCTGTGGCCTCCTGGCCTAACTGGCACTCCGGACCGGGCAAGACCTCCTCAGCCTCCTTCTCCTCCACCTCCGCATCGGTGGGATCAGGTACAGCACTTTTGGTGGCAGCCTCCGATCTTTTCATAGCCTTCTTCAGCAGGGAACTTGGGAAATCAGGAGACGGCGTTAGGCTTGTGGGAGAGAACACTGCGTCCCACAGCAGCCGCTGTGTCTGGGCGCGCCAGCGTCTCTCCGTCTCCTGTAGATCAGCACGACTCTGAAGCTTCCTTCTTAGCTCCTCATTCTCTGTCACGCTGTATAGCAGATATATATATATGTGATGACAGTAATCTATATCAAAAGGGCAACATACAATATAACATGCGCATAGATATATGATAACATAGAATTACCTGACAGAAAGTCCAGTGGGTCAATACGGAATCCGTTATACGCTGTCTCCGGCTAGAGGGTGACCGGGGTCTATGCTGACCCTAAACTGGGGTCCTAACTAATCCCTCTACCTGGAGGTACTGCTAAAGGTACAGAGGTCCAGGCCACCAGCGTAAACCCTGTCTCCTATCAATCCCTGCCAACTGTAATCTAGTCCCAAGAAGGACCCTGATTACCACCAAAGGGAATGAACAGGTAACGGTTAATGAACAGAAAGACATACAAGAAAGACAAGAAATAAAGTAAATAAAGTCTTACATACAACACTCACACACAGTAGGAACACCTAAGGTCTCAGAGACAAACTATAAGCTATAAGAGTAAAAACAACCAAGGAGCTCTTAGCTTAAGTATTCTCAGAACCGATCCAGTCTGCTAGACTACATAAAGGCTTTCACCGGCATCTAACAAGCAGACTGGCAGGTATATGAAGGAATCTAATTAGAACATAATCAAAAGCAGCCGGGCGAGGCTGGACCTAGTCTTAGCAAAGAGCCAGGCAAAATTAACTCCCTCATTACCAAACACAAAGAAACAGCAACTCAGCTGTGAGAAGTCAGAGTGTGCAATCCCTGTGGCGATACACCATGACATTCTCCTTCCGCAGCTCTATCATGGCGGGGTCGGTGTCCCTATCTGGGGACAGCTCCGGCACAGGTAGGAAATCTTCCGGTCCTCGGCACAGATTCTCCTGTCCTTCCGCCATCTCGTCCCAGGCCAGAGTGTAGTTTCCATCAGGAACAATCTGGTCTCTTCCGTGGAGGCGGGATTTGCGTCTCCTCCTCTTCGCATAGAGGATGAAGAGGAGGCGGATTTCTTTAGCAGTGGGGCAGGACCGCACATTATAGTAGCATTTGGAGAGGGCGGCCATAACTTTCGCGCCTCAGGGGGGGGTACACGCCCACGAATGCACGCCCACCTTCTTCACCAGCGCCTCAGGGCGCCAATATGGCGGTAAAATGGCGGTATTTGGCGCCAAATGCAGTAAACAGTCTTCTTCACCAAACAGTTCAATATAGGCACACAGGGCTCACAATTGCAAGTTTTGCATCCTGTTCGTGACGCCAAGTTAATTGACTCGCACCACAATTGTGGATACCAGGGCTAGGGGGTACTCGGAGCCGAGCCCATAGATTTCTATGGGAGATGTCACTGGCAGCGGGACTCGGTCCGTGGCCCTGGCGGTCATGCGATGGCGGATATTTACAAGGGATTATTAGGATAGGTAGTTCGTGACGCCACCTGTGGTATCTGGTTAATTGGACCAGCGCTGCTATAAGGACTTTCACAGGGGATGTTATGGGGCAGCAAGATGGTGGGTCTCCCACAGGTGAGACTGGTCCCTGGAAGTCTATGGTGACGATGATGCAGGGTGTAGATAATAATTCAGTCGCACACAATACAGCTTCTTTTCATACCTTTTACTGGTAGATGGTTCAAGAAGATCCCGGGGAGCTGGTCGGGGTGGAGAGTGCACATTCGGGTAACAGCTGAGCAGGTTAGAGGCCTCCTTTACTTCCATATACATGTGAGTCTAACTTGCCTGAAGCGAAGTTAACTCTGAATCTCCAGCGTTCTCAATAGCTGTACTGCCCGGCCAACATTGTGGTGGAGCCTTCTAAGTGATGAAACTAAGTCCTTACTTTTGCAGCGTCCTGCTCAAAGTCCCTGTTCCACCTGACTCCGGTTACGTATTGACACTTAGGGCTGCTCTCTGCGACCTGTAGTCCAGATGCCTCCGGTTTTCTTGTTACTAAGCTTGAAACTGTAGCAACGCTTCGGACCCCGGTGTCCGGCAATTTAGTGCAGGCAATCCAATACCTAAAGCACTTCTCTATCTTCTCCACTGTGCCCTTCGCCCTGCTTCCCGCTCTTAACATAAGCACTTGTGGCAGTTGTGGAAAATGTCAGCTTCCTCCAGAGCTCGCTGCACAGCTCTCAGTTTCCTCCAAAGTCCAGGCTGGACCGAGACTGAATGGCTGCTCTGTCCTTTAAACAGAAGCTAACAGACTGAAGTTCCACTGAACACTACTTCCTCAAGATCTGACCTTCTAATCTCAGACAGGAAACTAACTGGGGATGACTCACTCCTGAGCCACCCGTAGCTTAACTAACTGACTGCCACGTGTCACTCCCCCTTATAACTCAGATGGGTGTGTCTGAAAGTGTGAGTGACAGTGAATGAATATCAAGCGTTGCTGTTACCTTCCTGTGCACTCTCCTGGACTTTATGTGTGCCTGCGTAGCTGGGCCACACACCTTCACACCAGCAGAGAGGAATTATTCCATCAGGGACAGGGAGTTGCTAGCAATGAAGTTGGCCTTCTCAGAGTGGAGACATCTGTTGGAGGGGCTCGCTTTCCCTTAAAAGTCTTCAAGGATCACAAAAATCTGGTGTATTTACAAACTGCCCAGCGGCTAAATTCCCGTCAGGCCAGATGGTCCTTTGTTGTGAATGTTTTGGAAATGAATTCTGAGCAGAAGCTCCCTCTGGTGGTTACAAACAGTACTGAACCATTCAATGAGGATTGGCAATCAGGATTCACAGACTGGCTTGATATAATGGAGGTTCCCTCCCATCATGGTTGCCGGTGATCAATTGTTCTTGTCTCAACTGTGGTTCCTGGTTCACTTGGAAGCTTGCTGAGTCTTGCCTCTTCTTCTGCTTTCAGATAAGATATTTTCTGTTTTTGTTTTTGTGCTTACCATTTGCATATTTCTCTGCATTTCTGTGAGGTTAGCCAGGTTCCCCCCCCCTGGGGGGCTTGGGCTCCTCTCGGTTCCGCTGAAGCCACTGTTGTTTGTTCATTTGCCTTTTCCAGTTTTTTCAGTGGCTGCGGATTAGTTTTGTTACACCAGAGAACTGATTTAGGTGGTAGAGGTCGTGTGATCTCAGGTGTTTTTGCAATTAGTAGCGTTGGCATTTTTTAGGGTTTTTTTTGGATTGCAGTGAGTATCCTTTCTATCCTTTTCTGTCTAGGCAGACTGGGCCCCAGCATTTGCTCATACTATTTTCTGTCTGTGTCAGTATTTCCTCTTGTCTAACCGCCATTACATGTTTGGGGCTTCCTATGTTCTTTGGGGATCTGCTCCGGGGCAGATAGCTTTCCTCTTTCTATCTTTAGGTGTAGTTAATCTCTCAGGCTGTGACGAGGCGTCTAGGACCAACGTAGGAACGCTCCATGGCTGCCTTTAGTTGTGGTGGTTAGTCAGGGTACTGCAATCCAATAGATTCCAACCTCTCTGGTGTATTGCCGTTTTTGCCTGCTCTCCTCAGCTACCAAAACATAACAGTATCACCGGCCAAACTGAAAATTGTATAGTACTCACAGAAGGGAAAAATAGTGTGGAAAGAAAAAAAAAAGTTGTCAGAGTTGTCAGAGATTTTTTTTTTTTCTGTTTCTTGCATTTTTTCCCTCTTTTTCTCTGGGTGCTGAGGAGGATTTTTTTTTCTCTCAATGGAGCTTGCACAGTTGTCTGGCCGTGTGGATCAGCTTGCCACTGAGGTTCGGAGTATTGCTACCTATCTTGCTGGGTTGCCGGTTGTGGAACCTAGGATTCCCATGCCAGATTTGTTTTTGGGAGATCGGGCCAAATTTCTGAATTTCAAAAATAACTGTAAGTTGTTTTTTTTCCTTAAAACCTAAGTCCTCAGGGAACGCAGCACAGCAGGTTCAAATTGTCATCTCTCTCCTGCGTGGCGATCCTCAGGATTGGGCTTTTTCCCTGACACCTGGGGACCCTGTTTTGAGTGATGTTGATGCATTTTTTCTGGCTCTGGGGTTATTGTACGATGAGCCAAATGTCACTGATCAAGCTGAAAGAACCTTGTCGGCATTAAATCAGGGGCTTAAGGACGCTGAGTTATACTGTCAGAAATTCCGAAAATGGGCAGTCCTAACCAAATGGAATGATGATGCTTTGGCAGCCCTTTTTCGGAAGGGGCTGTCAGAGAATGTAAAAGATGTTATGGTGGGTTTCCCTGCTCCCTCTGGTCTCAATGATTCTATGTCATTGGCGATTCAAATTGACAGACGTTTGCGTGAGCGTAGAGGTATGCGTGGAATAGTGTTGCCTTGTGAGCCAGCTTCTGAACACATGCAGTGTGATAGAGTGGCTTCTGGGGCACAGCGTCATGAGTTTCGAAAACGCAATGGGTTATGTTTCTATTGTGGTGACGCCTCTCATGCTATTTCTGTCTGCCCTAAGCGGGGAAGACGTTTTGCACACCCAGTTGTCTTGGGTAGTGTTTAGACTACATTTCTGTTGACTGTTAGGGTACTGCCACACTAAACAATCCCGCTAGCGATCTCGTTAGCGTTGCATACTAATGAGATCGCTAGCGGGATTGTTTCTATATCGCTAAATGCGGCCACATTTAGCGATATAGTTAACGACGCTATCGCCGTTAGCGATCTTCTTAAAAGTACCGCTAAATCGCTAAGAAAAGGTGCCACACAGCGATTAGATACTTACCCAGCGGGAGCGCCGACGAGAAAATAGGGTCCGGAGCGATTCCAGCGACGAGCGAGATCACAGCAGGAAGCTCGTCGCTGGAAGCTGCCGCACTGAACAATATCGCTAACGGGATCGCTAAATAGTGACGTTTTTTAGCGATCCCGTTAGCGATATTGTTTAGTGTGGCATACCCTTTACCCTGATTTGTTCCCTGTCCACATTTTCTGCTCAGGCTTTTGTTGATTCAGGCGCAGCAATTAACCTGATGGATTTTGATTTTCCCAAACGTTGTGGGTTTCCCTTGATACCCCTACGGAAGTCTATTCCCCTACTGGGGATTGATTCTACCCCTTTGGCTGAGAATAAACCCCAGTTTTCTACTCAGGTGATAATGAGGGTTGAACCTGATCATCAGGAGAGTTGCAAATTTTTGGTACTGTATAATCTGCATGACATTATTGTACTAGGTTTCCCTTGGTTACAGTCTCATAATCCTGTTTTGGATTGGAGATCTGTGTCTGTGACCAGTTGGGGCTGCCAATGTGTTAATGCCAACACTCCTGTTTTTTTCTGCCGCTCCCCAGTCTCAGGAAGTTCCTGACTTTTTGACTGATTTTTCTGATGTGTTTAGCGAAAGTAAATCTGCATCCTTGCCCCCCCATAGGAGCTATGACTGCGCTATTGAATTAGTGCCTGGTAGTAAATTCCCTAAAGGTCGCCTTTTTAACTTGTCTGTAAATGAACATGATGCTATGCGGTCTTATATCAAGGAGTCATTGGAGAAGGGTCATATCAGACCATCCTCTTCACCCTGGGGTGCCAGTTTTTTTCTTTGTGGCCAAAAAGGATGGTTCATTAAGGCCGTGTATTGATTATCGTCTCTTGAACAAGATCACTGTGAAATATCAATATCCGTTACCCTTGATTTCTGACCTGTTTTCCAGGGTGAAAAGTGCTACTTGGTTTACCAAGCTTGACCTCAAGGGGGGCGTATAACCTTATTCGCATAAAGCACGGGGATGAATGGAAGACGGCGTTTAATACCCCAGAGGGGCATTTTGAGTACCTAGTGATGCCCTAGTGAGATGCTTTGTGTCTGCTGATCAAGATGACTGGGTCTCTTTTTTGCCTTTGGCTCAGTTTGCTCTTAATAATAGGGCTAGCTCTGCCACTTTGATGTCTCCATTTTTCTGCAATTTTGGGTTTCACCCTCGATTTTCTTTGGGACAGACGGAGGCTTCTGTCTGTCCGGGTGTTGACTCTGTTGTGGAGCGTATGCAGCAGATTTGGGACCAGGTAGTGGAGAGGTTGTCCCTCTCTCAGGAGAAGGCCCAGCGGTTTTCCAACCGGCATAGGACTGATGGTCCTCGGTTTAAAGTGGGGGACTTGGTCTGGTTGTCCTCAAGAAATATCCCTATGAGAGTTGCATCTCCTAAGTTTAAGCCTAGGTTCATTGGACCTTATAAGATCATGGAGATTCTTAATCCTTTTTCCTTTCGTTTACTTCTTCCAGGGACATTTAAGATCCATAACGTGTTCCACAAGTCCTTATTGAAGAGGTTTGTTGAGCCAGTGGTTCCTATGGCTGTGCCTCCTGACCCTGTTTTGGTTGAGGGCAATCTTGAGTATGTGGTTGAGAAAATATTGGATTCTCGTTTTTCTAGACGGAAACTCCAGAATTTGGTTAAGTGGAGAGGTTATGGTCAGGGGGACAATTCTTGGGTGTTTGCTTTGGACATAAATGCTTGGAGACTGATCCGTGCGTATCACCGAGCTCATCCTGACCGACCTGGTTGCACAAATGAGGGTTCGGTGACCCCTCCTCAAGGGGGGGGGGTACTGTTGGGAATGTTTTAAAAATTAATTCTGAGCAGAAGCTCCCTCTGGTGGTTACAAACAGTACTGAACCATTCAATGAGGATTGGCAATGAGGATTCACAGACTGGCTTGATATAAGGGAGGTTCCTGTTATGTTTTGGTAGCTGAGGAGAGCAGGCAAAAACGGCAATACACCAGAGAGGTTGGAATCTACTGGATTGCAGTACCCTGACTAACCACCACAACTAAAGGCAGCCGTGGAGCGTTCCTACGTTGGTCCTAGACGCCTCGTCACAGCCTGAGAAGCTAACTACACCTAAAGATAGAAAGAGGAAAACTATCTGCCCCGGAGCAGATCCCCAAAGAACATAGGAAGCCCCCAAACATGTAATAGCGGTTAGACAAGAGGAAATACAGATACAGACAGAAAATAGTATGAGCAAACGTTGGGGCCCAAACTTCCTAGACAGAAAAGGATAGGAAGGACACTTACTGCAATCCCAAAAAACCCTAAAAAGTACCAACTCTACTAATTACAAAAACACCTGAGATCACACGACCTCTACCACCTAAATTAGTTCTCTGGTGTAACAAAACTAAGCTGCAGCCACTGAAAAAACTGGAAAAGGCAAATGAACAAATAACACAGGCTCAGATAAACTGAGAGGAGCACAAACCCCAGGAGGGGACCTGGCTGACCTCCACAAGAGTGCAGGAAACAATGCAAAAAGCAAGCACAAAAATAAAAGCAGAAAATATCTTATCTGAGAGCAGGAAAGAGGCAAGATTCAGCAGGCTTCCAAGTGAACCAGGCACAACAGCAGTTAGACAAGAACAATTGATCACCGGCAACCCTGATGGGAGGGAACCTCCCTTATATAGGACCAGTCTGTAACTCCTGATTGCCAATCTTCACTAAATGGTTCAGCACTGTCTGCAACCACCAGAGGGAGCTTCTGCTCAGAACTCATTTCTAACACATTCACAACAGGTTCCCTCCCATCATGGTTGCCGGTGATCAATTGTTCTTGTCTCAACTGTGGTTCCTGGTTTACTTGGAAGCTTGCTGAGTCTTGCCTCTTCTTCTGCTTTCAGATAAGATATTTTCTGTTTTTGTTTTTGTGCTTACCATTTGCATTTTTCTCTGCATTTCTGTGAGGTTAGCCAGGTTCCCCCCCCCTGGGGGGCTTGGGCTCCTCTCGGTTCCGCTGAAGCCACTGTTGTTTGTTCATTTGCCTTTTCCAATGCCTTTTTGGCATTTTTTAGGGTTTTTTTAGATTGCAGTGAGTATCCTTTCTATCCTTTTCTGTCTAGGCAGATTGGGCCCCAGCGTTTGCTCATACTATTTTCTGTCTGTGTCTATTTCCTCTTGTCTAACTGCCATTACATGTTTGGGGGCTTCCTATGTTCTTTGGGATCTGCTCCGGGGCAGATAGCTTTCCTCTTTCTATCTTTAGGTGTAGTTAATCTCTCAGGCTGTGACGAGGCGTCTAGGACCAACGTAGGAACGCTCCACAGCTGCCTTTAGTTGTGGTGGTTAGTCAGGGTACTGCAATCCAATAGATTCCAACCTCTCTGGTGTATTGCCGTTTTTGCCTGCTCTCCTCAGCTACCAAAACATACAGTCCTTGTTTTTCTCCCGCTTTCACTTCACCCTCCATTTTCTGTCGGGAGAGAAGAACATTCGGGCTGATGCTCTCCCTCGCTCCCTTGTGTCTTCTGAGTAGGAGGAGGGGCCACGGCTTATTGTCCCCTCTGAGAGCCTGAGAACTGTAGCTCCGGTGTCGCTAGAGTCTGTCCCTCCGGGCAAGACTTTTGTACCATCTAATTTGCGACCGGAGGTTCTCTCTTGGGCCCATTCGTCCAGGGTGGGTGGACATTTTGGGAAAAAAAGGACATCTGAGCTACTCGCGAGGACATACTGGTGGCCGCATATGGTCCGGGACGTTGGAGACTATATTCGGGCATGTGTCTCCTGTGCCAAAAATAAGTCCCCTCATCAACGGCCAGCTGGGTTACTTTACCCATTGCCGGTGGCAGACAGGCCTTGGGAAATGGTTGGGATGGACTTTGTGGTAGGCTTGCCCAAATCTCGTGGGTGCATGTTAAATATTAATTATTGGTTATGGATTTATTCTACACTCAATTCTGTACTGAGTACATTGACTTTCAGCTGACATTACAGATGCTGTTTCTGTATGGTAAAGTGGCAACTCCATATATAGAGACCACGTGATCTAAGGTAAATATATATAATGACAACACGAAGGGGGGGGGGCTCTTGCTCGCTCGCTCTCTCTACAGACAGTTTACTCTGACACTATGATGAATGAACAGCTGCAACCACGTGTTGTTTCCCTGCTATGCTGCTGACAAGGCCAGAATGTCATTTTTACCATTCAGGACACCAAGGAAAGATGTGTACAAGTTTTGCTATGGACAAATGGACAATCTCTTCGTAACTATTTCACTCATTTTATGTTTTCCTGTAATGATGTTTTTTTTGATGGACAGTCCAATAAACCACTACATTTTTTTATAAGACACGTGACATTTTCTTTAAAGTATCGCATCTGGTAACAAGTCCTGGAAAAATATACTTAAAATAAGCATTTTTAACATTTTGGAGAGCCAGCCAGTCACACTTGATTTTTAGAGTGTGAATTTCTGAAAACTTGCAAGGGGAGGAATAGAAGCAAAAGAACGTCAGATGTGCAAGTCGTCAAAGAAATCACACTACGATATTTCAGGATCAGAAAAGAACCTATGAATGAGGACTAAGAGTTGACTACAGGAATCAGAAGTGCTGATGTGCTGATGACAAGAGCGTTGTCCAAGAAAGGAACTACAAGCGGATATATTTCAAGGTAAGAAACATGGATGTCATTACTTCTTTTTCTAAGCAAAGTAGACTGAAATTTATGTCTGTAGATCAGTCTAATTTAGAAGTTTTATGGCTTAGCTTATATGCAGAATGTGAAATGGGAAATCTAAAGCTAGAATCTAAGCTGGTGTCCTTTAATAGAGAAAGAGAGAAATTGAAAAACATTTTACAGTTAGTTGACGTATTTCACAAGTTTGTATTAGAGAAATCTAAAAATGACTGTGTAGAAATAGTGTCAGATGATATCAGTGATGTTCCCAAGATTGACTGTAATGAGGAAATTGAGCAAGATGTGGGACATGTGTCTGTAATGGCTACTCAAGGTGACCTTGTCTCTGATGACGTAAAAAAAGATGGTGGAAATGTGGGAGGAGACTTGAGAACTGATGTAGGAGGGAACATAGGAGGAGACTTGAGAACTGATGTAGATGACGTACGAGAGACGGATGTACAAAGGCCACCAAAAATAGAAAACAATTCAGAGGCCCTTAAAGTTAGGAAAAATTTGTTAAAATTATGCAAAATCATTCCTGCATATGATAACAAAATAAATGTATGCAGAAATTCTGAAATATTTGAAAGCTTTATTGATAAGCTTGATTTAAGTAATGCTGAGAAAAATCAATTATTTAAATTGTGGCTTCCTGCAACCTTTTCCAGACGTTTAACATTAAAGTTGTCTTGTGATAATGAATTACATGGAGATCTAGATGATAAAGACAGATTGAAAATTCTGATTTTCTGTGCATTAAATGAAAATTGTCCAGATATTGATATTCTTCAAAAATTAAGGATTGGTCGGAAAGAATGTACTTTTACATTCATGTCCATATTTGAAAGGTTGTACAAACTCTAATTACCAATGTCAAAACACAATCAATGATAAAGTATTTTGTAGACAAATTTGGATTCCTAAATTCTGTATCTCGTGTTATTGCGTCACAAAAAGATACTTTATTTGAATGTGCGCAATCCCTTGATTTTGCTAGAAAACATGAGAATCGTGAAAGGAAAAAGTCAGTGTCAAAATCTCCTAAACTGAGTCATCCCTGTAATCAAATCTATGACATAAGAAGAATATTACATATTTGTTGTAAACCTTACGAAATGATCCAAGGATCCACTTTGCAAAAAGAGTTAAAAGACCACTCTGTAAAGAGACAAATGGCGGACACTGACAGACAGGAACAGGTGACTTTTCAAAATAACTTATCTAAGTCTTTAGTTTACAGCTCATTATCGGAGCTGCTCAAACAATCATTAAAAAAAGGAATGATAAAAAAAGCTTTCCAGGACATCTTTGACAAAGAAATAAGATTTGGTTTAGGAATTGACTGAAAATGAAAATATATATTGTGTAAAAGTGATATACAATATATTATTCAGTTATTTGTAATTATTTTATAATATAATTCTGTAGTTCTACAGTTTTTGTAGATATATATATATATATATATTCATACAGTATATATAGTATACTTGTATAAGTAGAGATTGTATAACTGTATATCTATATCTATAGTGATATAATTAAAATAAACGACAGTAATATTTAGAATTACATTAAAGCAATTACATATATATGTATAAGACATTGCAATTGTTTTATTTCTGAATGAATATGATATTTAACCTTATCTCTTATTTATCCTTAGAATTTTCACTTCAAAGTAGGACTTAATCGGGAAAAATTCTCTTACATGGATTTATGCCTTTATTTACACAGGAATTTGAAATAACTGCATGTTTTTATATATTTAACACTTAAAAGGAAATAATATATAACTAACTGAATCTAAATTTAGTTTTTGTGTGTTGCTAACATTTTGAAGTTATTTATTTGCATGGCAATATGTTATTACCGCATGACAGTCACACATGTGACATTTAAACTGTTCTAATTATAAGGCTACCATATACCCCTATTTCAGTGGTTGCAACTTAAAGCTCTTGTAGCTTCAGTGAAAAGGAGATTCTTTAGGCCTCTCAAGTTCCAGGGTTCAATTTCAGTTGCAAACCTTGCACCAAATATAGATACAGCTCATAATTAATTTTCTTATGAGTCCTTCTATCTATATCGAATGGTTTATAAAGTTTGTTATGTGTATTTGGGGAATATTCAAAGAAATATTAAGATATTAAATTTAGTAGTTTACAATGCGCATTGATAATTAGGATACAATTATTTGGGTTAATATACATGTATTCCTACCTTTTTGTATGAGGAATCTGTGGTGTAAACTTATATGTTTCACAGTCTGAGTGACAGATGACAGATGCGTGTATGAGCAGCTGCTAAGAGAAAATGTACGTATGATGTATGAAAGAAGTATCATAATTCATGGTATGCGAGAAAAGAAAAAACCTTGTTTTTAAGAGAAATAATACAAATCAGTTCAATTATTAGAATATTAAGATACATAATGAATATTAACTACTCAACATATATTCCTTTAGTAATTATTATTTTTTAGTTAATAGTAGATAAGTGTAATCACACATCAAAATGGTTTATCAAGAAAATTTACATTTAGATTATTATTTTTTTTTTTCCTTTTTCCCCAAAAGATAATTTTATGATATTCAATGTTATTTTTAATGGTTACATAGATGGTACACATCTTCAGACAAATAGATGGTATAAAGCTAAAACAGAAGTTACATAAATAATTTATAAAACAATTATTTTTTTTCCATTTTGGTTTTGATAAATGAATTATTTCATAAAATAATATTTTTTTCCGGTAATAAGGGGGAAATTTGTTTGTGATCTTGAATACATCATCACATTTCATCAATACCTCTTCTTCACTGTTACTGAGAACATAACTACTCAGCATTTGTCATAAACATATAAAGGCCTTATTTTTATTTTTATTCTTATTTTCATTTTTATTTTTATCTTTGTTTTAATTCTTATTTTAAATTTTTTAATTTTTATTCTTCTTTGATCTCTATTTTTGATTCTTAATTTTATTTTTTATCTCAAGAAAAGAAACATCAATATTTAATAAAGTAATGTCTAGTATGAGAATATTGCTTCATTAAATATAGTGAAGATATCGTTCCATTAAAAGAAAATGTTCTAATTCTGAGTAAATACAATAATTCTTTCATTCATTCATTCACTCATATTCACATTTTGGTTCATGGCTATACATTCTTACTTATTATTGGTCTAATAAATATATTCCATTAATAAAGTTTTAGTAATAAAGATGGAAACACTTGTTACATGAAAAGCACACGGACTCCTATGGGTTGAAAAGGTAATTACACCAATGACATAAAAATGTTCTATCTCATGAAGAATATAGGTTAATAATGCATTATCATTTATGATTGTTTTACTACACAAACATGAATTCCATATTACTATTCTGATAATAATTATATGGATATTACTGATTGCTATGGTACGCTGTGATATTATAGGTTAGGAAAATTACCAGATTTGGTATAGAATAGGGAATGAAGACTTCAAGCAAGATATTGGAATTATGTTAATAAAGACTTTTCATATTTCTAAATTCAAGTAAGTTTTAAAAGTTGCAAGAAGAAAAAGCCGAAGTCCCAGAAGGTAACAAGGCTATATGATGTCTGAGTAATAATAGACTGTGTCAATTACAATTCATTTCACCACTGACAACCACGATTGCAGTATCTAACCTGACAACCACAATGGCAGAGGACGATGTTCCTATGATGCTAATATGAACTGTGTTATCACGCTTTTATCACGCTCCAGTGGTTTCCTATCACCTATGAAGCTTCAATGAAAGCTGGTGAGCAATAAGGTAATTGTCAGGAAACTACAACCCTGACATGAGTCCTGTGTATTAGGACTAAGGACTGGTTATGGTGCTATCTTTAGCAAGGAAGAGTCATTTTAACCCTTGTTTTGCTGACCAAAGACGTCACACCTGTTCCAAGACCATTGCGGATGGCATGGAGGATTCCAGAAATATCCAAGGCGAGCCAATGTAAGTCCAGGTCTTTAAAGGTGACACTGCTCAGATATTAAAGCTTCATTTCATCAATGGACTTTGTTTTCTTATCAACATTTGAATTTATGGACTTTGATTGACACATGACACACGGTCTCCACAATATCTACATGTTATTTCAAAGGAATTATCGTATAAAGACTGTGTTTTAAAAGAATCAAGAACAAGACATCAACATGAAGACCAGATGACATCAGATGATGATGACTGGACCCGAGATGCTTCGATTTAGGTTTAGGAAAGTATAATACACATATTTTATATGAATATTAGTCACGGCTTACCATAACATGAATTCGCATAATTATGTTATTGAGTGCATATAACAATAATCTGATATTATTATGATTATTATTATTATGGAAATTAAATTATTTTTGCCAAGAAGAAGAAAAGAAGAAAGAAGATCTGATTATCCTAAAG
>JARQOD010005606.1:0-47109 GCA_033576555.1 Oophaga sylvatica
TGTGTGTATATATGTGTATGTGTGTGCGTGTATATATGTGTGTGTGCATATATGTGTATGTGTGTGTATATATGTGTATGTGTGTGGGTATATATGTGTGTGTGTATATATGTGTATGTGTGTGTATATATGTGTATGTATATATGTGTATGTGTGTGTATATGTGTGTATGTGTGTATATATGTGTATGTATATATGTGTATGTGTGTGTATATATGTGTGTGTATATATATATATATATATATATATATATGTGTGTGTGTGTGTGTATATGTGTGTGTGTATATATGTGTATGTATATATGTGTATGTGTGTGTGTATACAGTGCCTACAAGTAGTATTCAACCCCTGCAGATTTAGCTGGTTTGATAAGATGCAAATAAGTTAGAGCCTTCAAACTGCAAACGAGAGTAGGATTTATTAACAGAAGCATAAATCTTACAAAACAAAAAGTTATGTTGCTCAGTTGAATTTTAATAAATTTTAACCCCTCTCTGACATTAGACGTACTATCCCGTCCATAAAACCCGTGCCATTCTGCCCATGGACGGGATAGTACGTCATAGGAGATCAGCTGCGCTCCTGAGGGGAGCGCAGCTAATCGCCGCCGGGTGTCAGCTGATTATCACAGCTGACACCCGTGACTGTGTGTCAGGAGCGGTCACGGACCGCTCCCGGCACATTAACCCCTAGCACACCTCGATCAAACATGATCGCGGTGTACTGGGGGCACAGGGGAGGATCGCGCAGGGTGGGGGCTCCCTGCGCGCCCCTAAAGACCCTCAGACCAGCGCGATGTGATCGCGCTGTTCTGAGGGCTTCCTCCCTCCCAGGACCCGGATCCAAGATGGCGCCGGGGTCCTGGAGGGAGGCGGCTTCCTCAGTGCCTGCTGAGAGCAGGCACTGAGAAGCCTGCTGCACTGCCTGAGCGATCGCTGGTGTGACAGTGTGCTGTGCACACTGTCACACCAGCGATTTGATAAAATACAGTGATGTCCCACCCTGGGACAAAGTAAAAAAGTTAAAAAAATAAAAATAAACATGTTATAAAAAAAATCCAAAATAAAAAAAAAAAAAAAAAAAATATTCCCCAATAAATTAATTTCTTCCTGTAAATAAAAAAAACAAAACAATAAAAGTACACATATTTGGTATTGCCGCGTCCGTAACGACCCCCCCTATAAAACTGTCCCACTAGTTAACCCCTTTAGTGAACCCCTTAAAAAAAAAAAAAAAAAAAACGAAGCTAAAAATCAATGCTTTATCATCATACTGCCGAACAAAAAGTGGAATAACGCGCGATCAAAAAGACCGATATAAATAAACATGGTACCGCTGAAAACGTCATCTTGTCCCACAAAAAACGAGCCACCATACATCATCAGCGAAAAAATAAAAAAGTTATAGCTCGCAGAATAATGCGATGCAAAAATAATTATTTTTTATATAAAATTGTTTTTATTCTATAAAAGCGCCAAAACATAAAAAAATGATATAAATGAGGTATTGCCATAATCGTACTGACCCGAAGAATAAAACTGCTTTATCAATTTTACCACACGCGGAACAATAAAAACGCCTCCCCAAAAGAAATTCATGAATTGCTGATTTTTGTTCATTCTAACCTCCCAAAAATCGAAATAAAAAGCGATCAAAAAATGTCACCTGCTCAAAAATGGAACAAATAAAAACGTCATCTCGTACCGCAAAAAATAAGACCTCACATGACTCTGTGGGCCAAAATATGCAAAAATTATAGCTCTCAAAATGTGGCGATGCAAAAAACTATTTTTGCAATAAAAAGCGTCTTTTAGCGTGACAGCTGCCAATCATAAAAACCCGCTATAAATAGTAAATCAAACCCCCCTTTATCACCCCCTTAGTTAGGGAAAAATAATAAAATTAAAAAAATGTATTTATTTCCATTTTCCCATTAGGGTTAGGGTTAGGGTTGCGGCTAAAGTTAGGGTTAGGGTTGGCGCTAAAGTTAGGATTAGGGTTAGGGTTGGGATTAGGGGTGTGTTAGGGTTAGGTTTGTGGTTAGGGTTGGGACTAGGGTTAGGGGTGTGTTGGGGTTAGGGTTGGAGTTAGAATTGGGGGGTTTCCGCTGTTTAGGCACATCAGGGGCTCTCCAAATGTGACATGGCGTCTGATCTCAATTCCAGCCAATTCTGCGTTGAAAAAGTCAAACGGTGCTACTTCACTTCTGAGCTCTGCCATGCGTCCAAACAGTAGTTTATCCCCACATATGGGGTATCAGCGTACTCTGGACCCCAAGAGATATTGTGCAATTTGTCCTATTTCTTCTGTTACCCTTGGGAAAATAAAAAACTGGGGGCGAAAATATCATTTTTGTACAAAAAAAAATTTTTTTTTGTTTTTACGGCTGTACATTATAAACTTCTGTGAAGCACTTGGGGCTTCATAGCGCTCACCACACACCTAGATAAGTTCCTTGTGGGGTCTATTTTCCAAAATGGGGTCACTTGTTGGGGATTTCCACTGTTTAGGCGCATCAGGGGCTCTCCAAATGCGACATGACGCCCCCAGACCATTCCATCAAAGTCTGCAATCCAAAACGTCACTACTTCCCTTCCGAGCCCCGACGTGTGCCCATACAGTAGTTTTCGCCCACATATTGGGTATCAGTGTACTCAGGACAAATTGGACAACAACTTTTGCGTTCCAATTTCTTCTGTTACCCTTGTGAAAATAAAATATTGGGGGCGAAAAAATCATTTTTGTAAAAAAAAAAAAAGATTTTTTATTTTACGGCTGTACGTTATAAACTTTAGTGAAACACCTGGGGGTTCAAAGTTCTCACCACACATCTAGATAAGTTCCTTGAGGGGTCTAGTTTCCAAAATGGTGTCATTTATGGGGGTTTCCACTGTTTAGGCAGATCAGGAGCTCTCCAAACACGACATGGCGTCCAGCCAATTCTGCGTTGAAAAAGTCAGACGGCGCTCCTTCCCTTCCAAACTCTGCCATGCACCCAAACAGTGGTTTACCCCCACATTTGGGGTATCAGCGCACTCAGGACAAATTGCACAATAACTTTTGGAGTCTTATTACCCTTGGAAAAATAAAAATTGGGGTGAAAAGATCATTTTTGTGGAAAAAATATGATTTTTAAATTTTACGGCTCTACGTTATAAACTTGTGTGAAGCACTTGGGGGTTCAAATTGCTCATCAAAAATCTAGATAAGTTCCTTAGGGGGTCTAGTTTCCCAAATGGGGTCATTTGTGGGGGGTTTCCACTGTTTAGGCACATCAGGGGCTCTCCAAATGCAACATGGCATCCAAACTCAATTCCAGCCAATTTTGGTTGGAAAAAGTCAAATGGTGCTCCTTCCATTCCGAGCTCTGCCGTGCGCCCAAACAGTGGTTCCCCCCACATATGGGGTATCAGCGTACTCAGGACAAATTGTACAACAACTTATGTGGTCCAATTTCTCCTGATACCCTTGGGAAAATAAAAAATTAGTGACTAAAAGATAATTTTTGTGGGAAAAAAATAGGATTTTTTATTTTCATGCCGGGCATTATAAACTTGTGTGAAGCACTTGGGGGTTCAAAGTGCTCACCAAAGATCTAGATAAGTTCCTTAGGGGGTTTAGTTTCCAAAATGGGGTCACTTGTGGGGGGTTTCCACTGTTTAGGCTCATCTGGGGCACTGCAAACGGAACATGACCCCCATTAACGTCTGCATTCCAAAACGTTACTACTTCCTTTCCAAGCCCTGCCGTGCGCCCAAACAGTTTCCCCCCCCCCCAACAGATGGGGTATCAGCGTACTCAGGAAACAAATTGGAAAACAACTTTTGGGGTCCAAATTCCTTGGGAAAAATCAAAAATTTGGGACTAAAAAATCATTTTTGTGGAAAATTGTTTTTTTTTTTTCACACCCAGGCATTATAAACTTTTGTGAAACACTTTGGGGTTCAAAGTGCTCACAACAGATCTAGATAAGTTCCTTAGGGGGTCTAGTTTCCAAAATGGTGTCACTTGTGGGGGGTTTCCACTGTTTAGGCATATCAGGGGCTCTCCAAACGCGACATGGCTCTAATCTCAATTCCAGCCAATTTTAGTTTGAAAAAGTCAAACGGCGCTCCTTCCCTTTCGAGCTCTGCCGTGTGCCCAAACAGTGGTTTTCCCCCACATATGGGGTATTGGCGTACTCAGGAGAAATTGCACAACAACTTTATCTGCCCATTTTCTCCTTTTACCCTTGTGAAAATAAAAAAAAGTTTGTAAAAGATCATTTTTGTGGCTAAAAAGTTAAATATTAATTTTTTCCTTCCACGTTGCTTCAGCTCCTGTGAAGTACCTGAAGGGTTATTAAACTTCTTGAATGTGGTTTTGAGTACCTTGAGGGGTGCAGTTTTTAGAATGGTGTCACTTTTGGGTATTTTCTGCCATATAGACCCCTCAAAGTGACTTCAAATGTGAGGTGGTCCCTAAAAAAAATGGCTTTGTAAATTTTGTTGTAAAAATGAGAAATCACTGGTCAACTTTTAACCCTTATAATTCCTAACAAAAAAAAAATTTTGGTTCCAAAATTGTGCTGATGTAAAGTAGACATGTGGGAAATGTTATTTCTTAACTATTTTGTGTGACATATTCTCTGTTTTAAGGGAAAAAAAATTCAAAGTTTGAAAATTGCAAAATTTTCTAAATTTTCGCCATATTTGCGGTTTTTTCAAAAATAAACGCAAGGTATATCGAAGAAATTTTACTTCTAACGTGAAGTACAATATGTCACGAGAAAACAATCTCAGAATCGCGAAGATCCGTTGAAGCGTTCCAGAGTTATAACCTCATAAAGAGACAGTGGTCAGAATTGTAAAAATTGGCCCGGTCATTAACGTGCAACACCCTTGGTGAGGTAAGGGTAATATTTCCAACATAATTTCTTGATGGTTCCCTGCTCTGAGTTTATTAGTGGCATTAACCCCTCTCTGCCATCAGACGTACTATTCCGTCCATGTGACCCTGGACCTAATTCCCATGGACGGAATAGTACGTCATGCCCTTTAATGCGACATCGCGACTAAAGTCGCGGTGATCGCATTAAAATTCCGACGCCATCTTACCTCTAGGAAGATGACGTCGGCATCCCGGGCTGCGTCCTCCCCTCTCCGGCCTCCCGATCGCTGTGATTGGCTGTTCAATTCTGAACAGCCAATCGCAGCCTTTCTCACTGTTTCAGCCAATCAGATGGGCTGAAACAGTGAGATCCCAGGCTAGGATCGAGTACCGATGTACTCGATCCTAGGCCTGGGTCTAGCACTATGCAGACCCCCCTGGATTGGCGCGATCGCCGATCATATCGATCGCGCCAATCGCAGGGCACAGAAGCGGTATTACCGCGCTGTGCCCTGCCGGTTCCTGCTGGATCGGTGCTATAAAAGCACCGATCCTAGGCCGGAACATAGGACAGGCCTAGCAGGGCCTGCAGGAGCGATTGGCGCGATCGATGTTATCGTCGATCGCGCCAATCGCAAGGCACAGCCGCGGCGCAGGAGCGCTGTGCCTTGCTGCTGACATGCCGGATCGGTGCTGTAATAGCACCGATCCTGGCTGGATCGGTGCTGTAAAAGCACCGATCCGCTGTGGAGGCTCAGGACAGGCCCTGTAGGGCCTGCAGGAGCTGATTGGCGCGATCGATGACATCGTCGATCGCGCCAATCACAGGGCACAGCAGCGGTCTGATCGCTGTGTGACCGCGCTGTGCCCTGCAGGTGACCTGGCTGCTGCCCTGGCTGTGACCTGCCTAGGATCGGAGCTGTGAGCTCCGATCCTGGGCAGGTTGCCAGGGTAACCAGGAGAGCTCTGATTGGTGGGATCTTGTTATGATGGATCCCACCAATCACAGGTCACAGAAGCGAATTGACCGCTCTGTGACCTGTCTCACCTGGCTCTGACCTGTGAGTGACCGTTCTGCAGGGGTCCTCACACTTGCTGAGGATTCCTGCAGAGCGGTCATACAACAGATCTCTCCTGTGCTGGGCCTTGTAGTGCTGAAGACAGAAGAAAAGAAGACAGAAGAAAAGAAGACAGAAAAAGAAGAAAAGAAGATAGAAAAAAGAAGAGAGACTACAACCGTAAGTGTTGATCCCTCTCTTCCTCTCCCCATCCCCTTCCCCCTCTTTTTACCCCTCCATCCCCCTTTGCGCCCCTCTCGCCACCCAGCGCCGACGTTGATGTGACGCATTTCACCGACAACCTCGCTCTCAGCCCCCTTGCCCACTCCGGCGCACACCCTGCAGCCCGAACTTTATAATACGCGTTCACTACGGCTCGCGTCCGGTTTCCTTTTTCACCCCCCCTTGCGCCGCCTCCGTGCGCACACCCAGCCGCCGAGCGTTGATTGGTGACGCATTTCACCGATCAACACTCGTGCTCTCAGCCCCCTTTGCGCCACCTCCGTGCGCACACCCTGCAGCCGGCGAACTTTGATAAGTGACGCAGTTCACTTATCAGAGCTCGCGCCGGCTGTTTTCCTTTTTTTTTTTTTTCACCCGCCTTTGCGCCGCCTCCGTTTCCACATCTAGCAGCCGCCGAATTTTGATAAGTGACTCAGTTCACTTATCAGATCTCGTGCCGGCTGTTTTCCTGTTTTTTTTTTCACCCCCTCCCTGCGCCACCTCCTTTGCGCCACATCTAGCAGCCGCCGAACTTTGACAAGTGACACAGTTCACTTATCAGAGCTCGCACCGGCTGTTTTCCTTTTTTTTTTTTTTTTTCCTTTTCTTTTTTCACCCGCCTTTGCGCCGCCTCCGTTTCCACATTTAGCAGCCGCCGAACTTTGACAAGTGACACAGTTCACTTATCAGAGCTCGCGCCGGCTGTTTTCCTTTTTTTTTTTTTTCACCCCCTCCCTGCGCCACTCCCTTTGCGCCACATCTAGCAGCCGCCGAACTTTGACAAGTGACACAGTTCACTTATCAGAGCTCGCACCGGCTGTTTTCCTTTTCTTTTTTTTTTTTCCTTTTTCTTTTTTCACCCGCCTTTGCGCCGCCTCCGTTTCCACATTTAGCAGCCGCCGAACTTTGACAAGTGACACAGTTCACTTATCAGAGCTCGCACCGGCTGTTTTCCTTTTCTTTTTTTTTTTTCCTTTTTCTTTTTTCACCCGCCTTTGCGCCGCCTCCGTTTCCACATTTAGCAGCCGCCGAATTTTGATAAGTGACTCAGTTCACTTATCAGATCTCGTGCCGGCTGTTTTCCTGTTTTTTTTTTTTCACCCCCTCCCTGCGCCACTCCCTTTGCGCCACATCTAGCAGCCGCCGAACTTTGACAAGTGACACAGTTCACTTATCAGAGCTCGCACCGGCTGTTTTCCTTTTCTTTTTTTTTTTTCCTTTTTTTTCACCCGCCTTTGCGCCGCCTCCGTTTCCACATTTAGCAGCCGCCGAATTTTGATAAGTGACGCAGTTCACTTATCAGATCTCGTGCCGGCTGTTTTCCCTTTTTTTTTTTTTTCACCCCCTCCTTGCGCCACATCTAGCAGCCACCGAACTTTGATAAGTGACGCAGTTCACTTATCAGAGCTAGGGCCTGCTGTTTTAGACTTTTCTTTTCACAGGCATTTTTTTCTCCCCATTTTTTTTTCTTTTAGATTTTTCTTTTCAGCATAGTTTACACCAAGCACTATCCCCCCCCCCACACATACACAGTTATCAATAAAGTACACCCAAGCACCACATTTACAAAAAAATGTCCCACCCGTCCCGTTCGTCCCAACAGCGCTATTCATTGGAGGAGGCATACGCTTTTCTTGCCTCCGACACTGATAGCGAGGGAGAGGATCCCACATTTCTTTATTTTTCAGATTCCTCTTCCTCCTCCTCTTCCTCTTCCCCCTCCTCATCTTCCTCCTCGGGTCCTGCGGAACCACCACGCAGACGCCCCAGGACAGAAGATGAGGCATCTGCCCCCATTCCAGAAGACGAAGATGAGCGAAGCCGAACCAGCGCAACCCACTGCGGATCCCGTGTGGACCTCGCCCCCCGAAAATTACGAGCCACTGATTCCTGATTTTGTGGCAGAATCAGGAATCAGGTTTGACACCACTGGCCTCACAGAAATAGACTTTTTCAAAGTCTTTTTCTCTGAGGATTTATTAACCACATGGTGGAGCAAACAAATTTGTACGCTCGTCAATTTTTGGAGCAAAACCCCCGTTCATCATATTCTAACTGGTCTCCTGTAGACGCAGTTGAATTGATGCAGTTTTGGGGCCTGGTCCTTCACACGGGGATCTTGAAGAAGCCAGAACTTCGGCAATATTGGAGTGTTGATATTTTATATAACGCTCCAGTGTTCCGAATGGTCATGGCCCGGACGCGTTTTGAGGCCATCCAGAAATTCTTGCATTATAACGATAATGCACAGTGTCCCGCACGAGATGACCCCAACTTTGACCGTCTGTTCAAAGTTCGGCCGGTCATCGAACACTTCAACAAAAAGTTTGCTGAAGTGTACGTGCCCAAAAGGGACATTTGCGTGGATGAGTCCTTGGTTCATTTTAAGGGACGGCTCGGATTCCGTCAGTACCTGCCCAACAAGAGGGCAAGGTACGGAATCAAACTCTACAAACTGTGTGAGAGTACCTCAGGGTACACTCACCGTTTTAGAGTTTACGAAGGAAAGGACACCAGGATTGAACCCCCTGAGTGTCCTCCTGTCCTGGGAGTGAGTGGGAAAATTGTGTGGGATTTGGTTCACCCACTGCTGGATAAAGGTTATCACCTCTACACCGATAACTTTTATACCAGCATCCCACTCCACAAATCCCTTTGCGCGTGGTACCGCAGCCTGCGGTACCGTCCGCAAAAATCAGAAGGGCCTCCCGAAGACGCTGCTTGGGCAGATGCTCAGAAAGGGTGAGAGCAGAGCCCAATGTAGCGACCACCTTCTGGTGGTGCAAGGACAAGAGGGATGTCCTTCTCTTGACCACCATACACGGTGATGGCAGCGCCCTCAGCACTGTACGGGGTACCTCTACACAGGTCCGCAAACCGGACTGTGTACTTGGGTACAACAAATACATGGGGGGTGTTGATCTCTCTGATCAACTCCTCCAACCATACAGTGCTTTGAGAAAGGCCAAGGTGTGGTACAAGAAGCTGTCCGTGCACATCGTCCAAATGGCAATGCTCAACGCTTTCCTGCTGTCACGATGTGCACGCCATACCAATACGTCGTACCTTCAGTTCCAGGAGGTAGAGATCAAGGCCCTGATGTTTGGCGGTCAGGAAGGAGAGGGCCCCAGTACTTCCGGAACTGAAGGTGCTCGTATTGTACCAGGCCAGCATTTCCCGGGGGAGGTCCCGCAAACTGCAAAAAAAGGTAAGTCGCAAAAAAGGTGCCGAGTGTGTTACAAAAGGGGAATACGCAAGGACACAATTTATCAGTGCGACACCTGCCCCGAAAAACCTGGCCTGTGTATGAAGGATTGCTTCAAATTGTACCACACCTCCATGCACTACTAATTTACTTTACAGGAAAGATTAGTTCCAGAAGGGGGGCACATCTAGAGAAGCTTCTTGGGGGTCTAATTTCTAAAATTATGTCACTTGTGGTTTTTTTTTCCTGTTTAGGCACATCAGGGGCTCTGCAAATGGAACATGATGCCCGCAGACCATTCCATCAAAGTCTGCATTCCAAAACGTCACTACTTCCCTTCCGAGTCCCGACGTGTGCCTAAACAGTTTTTTCCCACATGTGGGGTACCAGCGTTCTCAGGACAAATTGGACAACAACTTTTGGGGTCCAATTTCTCCTGTTACCCTTGGGAAAATAAAAAATTGGGGACTAAAAAAATCACTTTTGTGGAAAAAAATTTTTTTTTTTTTCACACAGGGCATTATAAACTTTAGTGAAACACTTGGGGTTCAAAGTACTCACCACACACCTAGATAAGTTCCTTAGGGGGTCTAGTTTCCAAAATGGGGTCACTTGTGGGGGTTTCCACTGTTTAGGCACATCAGGGGCTCTGCTAACGGAACATGACGCCCGCAGACCATTCCATCAAAGTCTGCATTCCAAAACGTCACTACTTCCCTTCTGAGCCCTGCCGTGCGCCCAAACAGTGGTTCCCCCAACATATGGGGTATCGGCGTACTCAGGACAAATTGGACAACAACTTTTGGGGTCCAATTTCTCCTGTTACCCTTGGGAAAATAAAAAATTGGGGACTAAAAAAATCACTTTTGTGGAAAAAAAAAATATATTTTTTTTTTCACACAGGGCATTATAAACTTTAGTGAAACACTTGGGGGTTCAAAGTACTCACCACACACCTAGATAAGTTCCTTAGGGGGTCTAGTTTCCAAAATGGGGTCACTTGTGGGGGGTTTCCACTGTTTAGGCACATCAGGGGCTCTGCTAACGGAACATGACGCCCGCAGACCATTCCATCAAAGTCTGCATTCCAAAACGTCACTACTTCCCTTCCGAGCCCTGCCGTGACCCAAACAGTGGTTCCCCCCAACATATGGGGTATCAGCGTACTCAGGACAAATTGGACAACAACTTTTGGGGTCCAATTTCTCCTGTTACCCTTGGGAAAATAAAAAATTGGGGACTAAAAAAATCACTTGTGGGAAAAAAAAATATTTTTTTTTTCACGCCAGGGCATTATAAACTTTAGTGAAACACTTGGGGGTTCAAAGTACTCACCACACACCTAGATAAGTTCCTTAGGGGGTCTAGTTTCCAAAATGGGGTCACTTGTGGGGGGTTTCCACTGTTTAGGCACATCAGGGGCTCTGCTAACGGAACATGACGTCCGCAGACCATTCCATCAAAGTCTGCATTCCAAAACGTCACTACTTCCCTTCCGAGCCCTGCCGTGCACCCAAACAGTGGTTCCCCCCAACATATGGGGTATCAGCGTACTCAGGACAAATTGGACAACAAATTTTGGGGTCCAATTTCTCCTGTTACCCTTGGGAAAATAAAAAATTGGGGACTAAAAAATCACTTTGTGGGAAAAAAATATTTTTTTTTTCACGCCAGGCATTATAAACTTTAGTGAAACACTTGGGGGTTCAAAGTGCTCACCACACACCTAGATAAGTTCCTTAGGGGGTCTAGTTTCCAAAATGGGGTCACATGTGGGGGTTTCCACTGTTTAGGCACATCAGGGGCCCTCCAAACGCGACATGGCGTTCGTTCCCAATTCCAGCCAATTTTGGTTTGGAAAAGTCAAACGCGCTCCTTCCCTTTCGAGCCCTGCCGTGCGCCCAAACAGTGGTTCCCCCCCACATATGGGGTATCAGCGTACTCAGGACAAATTGACAACAACTTTTGTGGTCCAATTTCTCCTCTTACCCTTGGGAAAATAAAAAATTGGGGACTAAAACGTCATGCTTGTGGAAAAAATATGATTTTTTTTCTTCACGGCTCTACATTACAAACTTGCGTGAAGCACTTGGGGGTTCAAAGTGCTCACCAAACATCTAGGTAAGTTCCTTAGGGGGTCTAGTTTCCAAAATGGGGTCACATGTGGGGGGTTTCCACTGTTTAGGCACATCAGGGGCCCTCCAAACGCGACATGGCGTTCGTTCCCAATTCCAGCCAATTTTGGTTTGGAAAAGTCAAACGGCGCTCTTTCCCTTTCGAGCCCTGCCGTGCGCCCAAACAGTGGTTCCCCCCCACATATGGGGTATCAGCGTACTCAGGACAAGTTGGACAACAACTTTTGTGGTCCAATTTCTCCTCTTACCCTTGGGAAAATAAAAAATTGGGGACTAAAACATCATGCTTGTGGAAAAAATATGATTTTTTTTCTTCACGGCTCTACATTACAAACTTGCGTGAAGCACTTGGGGGTTCAAAGTGCTCACCACACATTTAGATAAGTTCCTTAGGGGGTCTAGTTTCCAAAATGGGGTCACATGTGGGGGGTTTCCACTGTTTAGGCACATCAGGGGCCCTCCAAACGCGACATGGCGTTCGTTCCCAATTCCAGCCAATTTTGGTTTGGAAAAGTCAAACCGCGCTCCTTCCCTTTCGAGCCCTGCCGTGCGCCCAAACAGTGGTTCCCCCCCACATATGGGGTATCAGCGTACTCAGGACAAGTTGGACAACAACTTTTGTGGTCCAATTTCTCCTCTTACCCTTGGGAAAATAAAAAATTGGGGACTAAAACATCATGCTTGTGGAAAAAATATGATTTTTTTTCTTCACGGCTCTACATTACAAACTTGCGTGAAGCACTTGGGGGTTCAAAGTGCTCACCACACATCTAGATAAGTTCCTTAGGGGGTCTAGTTTCCAAAATGGGGTCACATGTGGGGGGTTTCCACTGTTTAGGCACATCAGGGGCCCTCCAAACGCGACATGGCGTTCGTTCACAATTCCAGCCAATTTTGGTTTGGAAAAGTCAAACGGCGCTCCTTCCCTTTCGAGCCCTTCCGTGCACCCAAACAGTGGTTCCCCCCCACATATGGGGTATCAGCGTACTCAGGACAAGTTGGACAACAACTTTTGTGGTCCAATTTCTCCTCTTACCCTTGGGAAAATAAAAAATTGGGGACTAAAACATCATGCTTGTGGAAAAAATATGATTTTATTTTTTCACGACTCTACATTATAAACTTGCGTGAAGCACTTGGGGGTTCAAAGTGCTCACCACACATCTAGATAAGTTCCTTAGGGGTCTAGTTTCCAAAATGGGGTCACATGTGGGGGGTTTCCACTGTTTAGGCGCATCAGGGCCTCTCCAAACGCGACATGGCGTCCGTTCTCAATTCCAGCCAATTTTGGTTTGGAAAAGTCAAACTGCGCTCCTTCCATTCCGAGCCCTGCCGTGCGCCCAAACAGTGGTTTTCCCTCACATATGGGGTATCGGCGTACTCAGGAGAAATTGCACAACAACTTTATTGGTCCATTTTCTCCTTTTTCCCTTGTGAATATAAAAAAAAATGTTTGTAAAAGATCATTTTTGTGACTAAAAAGTAAAATGTTCATTTTTTCCTTCCACGTTGCTTCAGCTCCTGTGAAGCACCTGAAGGGTTAATAAACTTTTTGAATGTGGTTTTGAGTACCTTGAGGGGTGTAGTTTTTACAATGGTGTCACTTTTGGGTATTTTCTGCCATATAGACCCCTCAAAGTGACTCCAAATATGAGGTGGTCCCTAAAAAAAATGGCTTTGTACATTTTGATGTAAAAATGAGAAATCGCTGGTCAACTTTTAACCCTTATAACTTCGTAACAAAAAAAAATGTTGGTTCCAAAATTGTGCTGATGTAAAGTAGACATGTGGGAAATGTTATTTGTTAACTATTTTCTGTGACATATTTCTCTGTTTTAAGGGAATAAAATTTCAAAGTTTGAAAATTGCTAAATTTTCCAAATTTTCACCATATTTGCGTTTTTTTCATAAATAAACGCAAGTTATATGGAAGAAATTTTACCACTAACATAAAGTACAATATGTCACGAGAAAACAATCTCAGAATCGCGAAGATCCGTTGAAGCGTTCCAGAGTTATAACCTCATAAAGAGACAGTGGTCAGAATTGTAAAAATTGGCCCGGTCATTAACGTGCAAACCACCCTTGGGGGTGAAGGGTTAAACATAAAAGTGTGGGTCAATTATTATACAACCCCTATGTTTAATATTTCGTGGAATAACCCTTGTTTGCAATTACAGCTAATAATCGTCTTTTATAAGACCTGATCAGGCCAGCACAGGTCTGTGGAGTTATCTTGGCCCACTCCTCCATGCAGATCTTCTCCGAGTTATCTAGGTTCTTTGGGTGTCTCATGTGGACTTTAATCTTGAGCTCCTTCCACAAGTTTTCAATTGGGTTAAGGTCAGGAGACTGACTAGGCCACTCCAACACCTTGACTTTTTCCCTCTTGAACCAGGCCTTGGTTTTCTTGGCTGTGTGCTTTGGGTCGTTGTCTTGTTGGAAGATGAAATTACGACCCATCTTAAGATCCTTGATGGAGGAGCGGAGGTTCTTGGCCAAAATCTCCAGGTAGGCCATGCTATCCATCCTCCCATGGATGCGGACCAGATAGCCAGGCCCCTTGGCTGAGAAACAGCCCCACAGCATGATGCTGCCACCACCATACTTGACTGTAGGGATGGTATTCTTGGGGTCGTATGCAGTGCCATCCAGTCTCCAAACGTCACGTGTGTGGTTGGCACCAAAGATCTTGATCTTGGTCTCATCAGACCATAGAACCTTGAACCAGTCTGTCTCAGAGTCCTCCAAGTGATCATGAGCAAACTGTAGACGAGCCTTGACATGACGCTTTGAAAGTAAAGGTACCTTACGGGCTCGTCTGGAACGGAGACCATTTCGGTGGAGTACGTTACTTATGGTATTGACTGAAACCAATGTCCCCACTGCCATGAGATCTTCCCGGAGCTCCTTCCTTGTTGTCCTTGGGTTAGCCTTGACTCTTCGGACAAGCCTGGCCTCGGCATGGGAGGAAACTTTCAAAGGCTGTCCAGGCCGTGGAAGGCTAACAGTAGTTCAATAAGCCTTCCACTTACGGATGATGCTCCCAACAGTGGAGACAGGTAGGGCCAACTCCTTGGAAAGGGTTTTGTACCCCTTGCCAGCCTTGTGACCCTCCACGATCTTGTCTCTGATGGCCTTGGAATGCTCCTTTGTCTTTCCCATGTTGACCATGTATGAGTGCTGTTCACAAGTTTGGGGAGGGTCTTAAATAGTCAGAAAAGGCTGGCAAAAGAGATCATTAATCCACACATGTGAAGCTCATTATTCTTGGTGCCTGAACTACTTCTTAATACTTTAGGGGGACCAAACAGAATTCTTGTGGTTTGAGGGGTTGAATAATAAATGACACTCTGAATTAACTTTTAATGTTTTAAAAAAAAAAAAAAATTAAAACAAAAATTTTGGCTGCAGTGCATTTCCCACTTCCAGGCTGATCTACAGTACAAATGTCACAATGCCAAGTTAATTCCGCATGTGTCAACCAGCTAAATCTGCAGGGGGTTGAATACTACTTGTAGGCACTGTATATGTGTATGTATATATATGTGTGTGTGTGTATATATATAATATATATATATATGTGTGTGTGTATATATGTGTGTGTGTGTATATATGTGTGTGTATATATGTGTGTATATATGTGTATGTGTATATATGTATGTATATATGTGTATGTGTGTGGAGAGAGATTTGAAAGCAGCATTAGCAAACAGTGTATTATATACGGCTGCCAAAACATTCCAGGCATTTACCGATCTTCAATATAGCAGCAAAAAAATGAAGGCGGCACATCATATAGACAAAATGAAAAAACAGTTTTGGTTCTCTGTAGAACCGACATGTGGCTGAGCCCCAATAGGCTATTAAAACACTATTTTTTAATTTTATCAATAGTGCGCTGCCTTCATTTTTTTGCTACTATATATTTTTACGTACTTACGTATGTAAAGAGGGAAAGACATTCTTATCTGTGCTGTCCTGCAGCTGGGGTGACTTCTATAAGGGCAGTGCATGATCAGTGGCTGTATCTGAGGCACAATGAGATTTATGGCAGCTGATCTGAATTGATAGAGATACCTTCTGATCTGTTTAAAAGTTCAAGTAGCAGCCATAAATCTAGTGTGCTTCAAATACAAGACCGCAAATACAGGAAAATAAACAATCCAGGACTTTTTAAGGAGGGGAGCAGCGTCTTGCCCCCTCCTCACTGCAGACACCTCCGGGGCCCACATGCACGCAGCAGCCTGAGGTCTTACTCACAGCTAGAGTTGAGCGATACTTTCCGATATCCAAAAGTATCGGAATTGGAATGGTATCGCCGATACCCAAAAAATATCGGCGATACCCGATACCGATACCGGAAATCCAATGTAAGTCTATGGGAACAAAATATCGGAATTAAAAAAACCCCATTCTTGCCTTGTTGGTTAATTGTACATGAAGGAAAACAACAAAGAGTAATGTAGAATGTATTGGGGAAGGTTGAGGAGACATTAAAGGCATAGATGTTTAACCCAATCAAATGGAATAGCATAAATATTTTTTTTTTTAAGATGCTCGGATTGACGAAGAAATTGACAATGTTGTTCACGTTTTTTCTATTTTGGCAAATATGTATATTTCACAACTTCCATGCTCTTCACCTTTTTAACTTTTGACACACTTTCTCCTTCATAATCTTCAGCAGCATCATCTTTTTCATCAAATTATTCTTCATCTTCACCTTCTTTATCTTCTTCTTAAACTTCTTGCTATTCATCTTTTTGTTAACATTACTCATATTCTTCTTATTAAACTATTATTCTAATTCATATTGTACTTCATCTTCTTCATCATATTCTTATTTGTGACAGAGAATCCTGTACTTGTAATCTGTCAAAGTATGAATTTTTCATTCTTCCGTTCTTGCTGTCACAAAAGATTTAAATTACAACAGTATTTGTCCGTGTTCAGTTTAGCCTGCAGCAGCAGCAGGCATTTTCCAGGGGCACCACGAGGAGGAACGGACTCACCCCATACACTGCTTAGTCTTCTTCTGCTTATAATTTAGAGCATATATTTTGCTCTTCATTTTGGTCTTATACTTCATGTTCTTCTGCTTTTAGATCTTCTGCTTATTGTTCTTGTGTCTCTTGTTCTGTATCTTGTATTTGTAGCACAACCTTGTACCAGCTGATGTTACTGGGACACGGTTACTAAGCAGGAGGTACCTGTGCTCCAAAGCACTACCAAGGACCAGCAGACGTTGCAGGAACTCGGATACCGAGATGGAGGCACCTAGGCCAAAGGCACTGCGGAGAACCAGTTGACGGTACTGGAACCCGGACGGGTAGCAGAAGGTACAAGAGCCAATGCAAGTAACGAGGACCAGCTGACTGTGCTGGAACCCAGAGGGGCAGCAGAAGGAAAAGAGCCAATGGCACAACCGAGGACCAGCTGATGTTACTGGGACAGGTTACTAAGCAGGAGGTACCTGTGCTCCAAAGCACTACCAAGGACCAGCAGACGTTGCTGGAACTCGGATACCGAGATGGAGGCACCTAGGGCAAAGGCACTGCGGAGAACCAGCTGACGGTACTGGAACCCGGACGGGTAGCAGAAGGTACCCATGGTAATTTAAGTTGACAGGCCGCGAGCCGGCCGCAGTTACCGAATCCCACAGTACTACAGTGGGTGATTGTCCTATTGTCACAACGGAAACATCCTTTATTTGCATATCCCGCAGCACACATAGGAAGCACCTAAACTCCAAGCACCATAGAGTCGGCTAACCCGACCGCAACACGACAGGACAACTTATTGGAGGCTAAGTGACGTTTACACTGCCAGGAAACAGATGGCGTGCTGTAACCAGTCTGGGCAGGAGTGAGTACCCGTTCCAATGACACTTCCGAGCAACAACTGGCGGTGTTGAAGCCCAGGGATGAGAAGACAACAGGGTGGAGGCAGCATGACTTTTTGCCGTTCACACAGCAGGGGAACAGCTGACATTACTGAACGCCAGTAACACTATAGCTTGTGTATTGGTCTGTGGACACGACACTTCTGAGCAGCAACTGCCAGTGTTGTAGCCCAGGGAGTAGAGTTCAGGTGGTAGAAAGATGAACATAACAGGAGACATGGATAACGTTGCGAACCAGTTATTTAATCTGAAAACGGACAGACAAATTCTGGCGAGATCCATGCCTTGTTCATTTTCAGAAAAGTAAGCCGGTCTACATTATCGGAGGATAGTCGCATGCGACGGTCTGTTAGTACACCACCTGCAGCACTAAAGACGCGCTCCGATAATACACTGGCAGCAGGGCAAGCCAGCACCTCCAATGCATACTGGCTAAGCTCTGGCCATGTATCCAGCTTAGAGACCCAAAACTTGAATGGGGAAGAGCCATCTGGGAGTACACTGAGAGGGAAAGACATGTAGTCTGTCACCATCTTACGGAAACGTTGCCTCCTGCTGACTGGAGCCGTCTCGGATGGTGTAGACATTTGTGGCGCTGCCACAAAACTTCGCAACATTTGGAACATACTGGTCTTGCCCTGTGCAGAGGCGCTGCTTGTGCTCCCTCTTGTTGCAGAGCTGTCTCCACTGCCTCGACGCACAGAGCTGCTTTGTAAAGCAGTAGCAGCAGCAGTGCTCTCGGCTGGAATGGAGAACATTATGGATTGCACCAGTGTGTCTTGCTACTCCCGCATTTTACGCTCCCGGTTCAACGGTGTGATGAGGCTTTGTAAGTTGTCCCGGTAGCGAGGGTCTAGGAGGGTGTACACCCAATAATCAGACGTGGTGAGAATGTGGGCGATGCGGCGGTCGTTTCTCAGGCACTGCAGCATGAAATCAACCATGTGCTGCAGACTCCCAACTGGCCAACAAACGCTGTCCCCTGCAAGAGGCGTCATCTCTGCCTGCTCTGCATCACCCCACCCTCGCTCTACATACTGACTAGAGCGTTGTGTACCTCCCTCTGGAGCGATGTCTTCCTCCTCCATTGACTCCTCCTCATCCTCCTCACAAAGTGAGCCCTGCCCAGCCCTTTGTGAGGAACCACGTTGCGCTGACTGTCTTGAAGGTGATGGAATTTGTGACTCCTCATCCTCCACCTCTTCCAAAACCTCATCCCTTAGTGCTTGCAGTGTTTTTTGAAGCAGGCAGATAAGGGGGACAGTCAGGCTGACTAGTGCATCATCTGCACTCGCCATCCGCATTGACTCATCAAACGGACGTAAAACGTGGCAGATGTCCTTCATAGAGGCCCACTCAGTAGTGGTGAAGAGTGAACGGCGCAAATTGCGAGTTGATTGCGCCTGATGCAGCTGATACTCCATTACTGCTGGGCTGCTGCTCACACAACCGCTCCAACATATGTAACGTGGAATTCCACCTGGTGGGTACGTCACATATGATGCGATGTTCAGGAAGGCGAAATCTGCGTTGCAGAGCTGCAATGCGTGATCTGGCCATGCTGGAACGTCGCAAGTGAGCGCACTCTAGGCGGACCTTGTGCAGCAGTGCATCAAGATCCGGATAGTCCCTCAAAAAACTCTGCACGACCAAGTTGAGCACATGTGCCAGACATGGTATGTGAGTGAGGTTGCCAAGGCCCAGAGCTGCCACCAGATTTCGGCCATTGTCACACACTACCAAGCCTGGCTGGAGATTCGCTGTGGCAAAAAACCACACGTCGCTCTCCTGCTTGATGGCATTCCAGACCTCTTGCGCTGTGTGGCTTCGATTCCCCATGGAAATTAATTTCAGGACGGCCTGTTGACGTTTGGCCACGGCTGTGCTCATATCGGTCGCATCAGGTAAGAGTTCACGGGTCCATGTGGAGGTAGACCGTGACGGCTCCTGCAGCGATGATTCTGAGGAACTGGAGTAGGAGGAGGAGTCAATGTGGACAGACTTGATTCCTGCAATCCTTGGAGTTGGCAGAACACGTACAGCGCCACTCGCAAGATCTGTACCCGGCTCCACAACATTGACCCAATGGGCAGTGAGGGAAAGGTATCGTCCCTGGCCATGGGTACTGGTCCACGCATCGGTGGTCATGTGGACCTTGCTACTGACGGCGTTTAGTAGCGCATGTTTAATTTTTCCCTCAACATGCTTTTGCAGAGCAGGGACGGCTTGCCTGCTGAAATAAAATCGGCTGGGCACATTGTATTGTGGGACTGCCAATGCCATTAAGTTACGGAAACTGTCAGTCTCCACCAGCCTGAATGACAGCATTTCAAGGGACAGGAGTTTTGCAAGGCCAGCATTCAGAGCCTGTGCTCGTGGATGGTTTGCCGAGTATGGCCGTCTTTTATCCCATGCCTGTGCTACCGATGGCTGTTTTGTGGCCTGGGAGTGTGAGGATGACAGGGAACTTGCAGCTGTGGGTGGAATAACACTGGGTCTCTGGACAACAGTGACAGAGGTTCTTCCATGGCGATCCTGTGAGGAAGCAGAACCAGCTGTGTGTGAGCTGTAGGAAGAGGCTCCAACACGAGCTGAAGATGTAGGTGCTGCTGTAGGTTGGCCTACATCTCCAGTGTGTCTTTGGAACTCAACCACGTGCTTTGACCGCACATGTTTCCACATATTTGTGGTATTAAGGTTACTGACATTTTTACCTCTTTTTACTTTTTGATTACACAGCTTGCATTTGACATAGCAAATATCATCTGCAAGTGTGTCAAAAAAGGACCACGCAGTGCAAGTCCTGGGAGCGCCCGTTTTGGCTGTTGGAAGAGAACTGCTACAAACGGGTGCCAAACTGGAGGCTACAGGCAACCGAGTCTGCAGCCTAACTCTCCCTACTGTTTGGACCGTTGGGGCAATCTCTTCCTCAGAGCTGCTACCACCACCTTCCTGTTCCTCACGCCATGTTGGGTCTTGGACCTCATCATCTCCACTACCCTCTTCCAACACCTGCTGCTGTTGGGTGGTCTGGCCAGCACCATGCTCAACAGAAAATGGCACCTGAGTCTCATCATCATCAGATGCGTTCTGCGGTGTGCTGACCATCGGCACTGGCTCACCCGCCTCTTCACATTCAGAGAGACACAGCTGTTGCGCATCACTGCATACTGCCTCTTCTTCACATTCCAGAATGCTGCTTGGCTGGGCCCCTGTTTGCAAGCCAAAAGATTCTGAGAACAGAAGCAGAGACTCAGCTGGCTCCAGTTCAGAACTCTCTGACTGCCTGGGCAATTTGGCAGGCGGTGAAGAGACAGATGGTTGTTCAACAGTGCTGTGGTCCTGAGAGGAGGTGGAAGGAATTGAAGTCGATGCATTGGCTGCCATCCAACCAACAACGGCTTCAATTTGTTCTTCCCGCAGCAGGGGGGTACGCTGAGCTCCTACAAAAGTGCGCATAAAGGAACGCTCACGGGGAAAACTGGTGGATGCTGTGTCACTGGGTGCGGCAGCAGCCACAGAATCCCCACGTCCTCTCCTTGCTGAAACTCCACGGCCACGACCACGTGCCTTACTCCCTACCTTCTTCATCTTGGTAGATTGATAAAGAAAGTCAGAAAAGTTATAAGGCCTAAGTGTGGTTATTCCTCAGAGACTGCAGTGAACACTGCAGACAACTGTTCACTATCTGTGAAAGGCTCCTTTCTGTACTTCTATAGTGTTTGCAACCAATGTATTGGATACGGATGGAAGCGCGTCACACTAATAGATTAGTTTTTTTTCAAATATAATGGAGCAGCACCAATTGGAGAGAAATGAAAAGGATGAGGCACTGAGACACGCTCAGCAGAGTACAAGCAGCAGTGCTTGAACAAGTAACTGGAGCGTGATATGCACTCAAAAAATAAAAAACACAGACTGAAGTGAACACTGAAACACAACTGTCCACAATCTGGGAAAGGCTACTCCTTTGTCTACTTCTATAGTGTTTGCAACCAATGTATTGGATACGGATGGAAGCGCGTCACACTAATAGATTAGATTTTTTTCAAATATAATGGAGAAGCACCAATTGGAGAAAAATGAAAAGGATGAGGCACTGAGACACGCTCAGCAGAGTACAAGCAGCAGTGCTTGAACAAGTAACTGGAGCGTGATATGCACTCAAAAAATAAAAAACACAGACTGAAGTGAACACTGAAACACAACTGTCCACAATCTGGGAAAGGCTACTCCTTTGTCTACTTCTATAGTGTTTGCAACCAATGTATTGGATACGGATGGAAGCGCGTCACACTAATAGTTAAATTGCATGGAGCAGCAAGAATTACACTGAAGAAAAAAAAAAAAGAGTCTGTGAGTGACACGTGCAGATGCCTACAGACAGCGTTACATGCAGAGCAAACTGCAGCGTCACCTGCACTCTCACACACACCTTGCACAGAGCTGTTAAAACAACACTGGCAAAAGGAAGCTTTACACAGCGGTTGGTAAACTAGCCTGCCTAAAGCCCAGTACACAAAATCGCAATCTCTAACTGTCCCTCAGAGTCAGCAGAGCAGCGTTCTGTCCCTAACTGAGTTCACAGCACAGTGACGCTAAAATGGCGGCGGCGCCTTTTATAGTGCATTCTGACATCATTTCAGCAGCCAATCACAGCAATGCCATTAGTTAAGATGACCGCAGCATTACAGGATGTGCCCACACTTCATAAGATTCCTCATTGGCTGACTAAAATCACATTGCCTCTCAAAGAATTATGGGAACTTCCGATTCCGGTATACGATGTAGGAAAAATATCGGAACTAAGTATCGGAATTCCGATAAAGCGAATATCGGCCGATACCCGATACTTGCGGTATCGGAATGCTCAACACTACTCACAGCACCATCTTGTCTTGCTCCTTTCCAGCAGGAAGAAGCTGGTGCTGCGTGGTGATGTCTCTCCTGCAGACACACAGGAATTGTATCACGAAAGAAGAGAGCATACAGCCCAAATAGATAACATGAAAGAATAAAGTAAAAATATATAAACTTTATTGAGAATATTTAAAAAGTTCACAATACATTAGAGTAAAGATGAAAATTGAAATGGTGAATGAGCAAGTATGAGAACCTGTAGCACATGTGTCCGCACACCTATATCTGCAATATACCAGAACTTAATTCATAGAGTACATGAGAAAAGCAAATGTAATTTTCCCAAAGGAGAGTACTCTATACATAGGTAAAAAACCAAATAGTATTCATTTTGTCTGTAATATATCAGAGCTTAATTCACAGAGTACATGAGAAAAGCAAATGTAATTTCCCAAAAGCAGAATGCTCTATACATAGGTAAAAAACCAAATAGTATTCCTTTAATAGGGAAAATTTGCCATCCCATGAACTATGTCCAATAACTAGCCCATTTAATCCTGTTTAAGGTAAACCCATGTCTGAAAGTGTGATCCATAAACAGATTGTGGCCTTGGGAGAGGGGAAAAGTTCCCAACTCTCACCTCCCATAAAAGTGCCACATTTAATTGCAGAGAACAAGTGCAAAAAGGTGCTTACCCATAATAGGGGAATGTGCTAACACAGGTACGTGCCCCGACGCACGTTTCGCTATTCTGGCTTCCTCGGGGGGCAGTGTGGACTAAAGTGCTGCTCAGTGTTATATAATGATATGCACAGCTGTAACGGATATATCATTAAAGGACGGCGCATGCGAGCACAGACACAGGGACGGTAACCGCGCCACTTCCGGCGCTCCGATGACGGCCAGGGTCAAGGAAAACACTTCCTGTGACGTCAGAGGACCCGGCCGTCATCTTTAGGAGACCTTCAGTGGTGCGGCCCGACGCTGTCGTGTGCGCATGCGCACCTCCGTGGTGGCCATTTTGGTTAATGGCAAAACAGAAGGGAAGATGTAAGTATCAGAATAAACATTGTAATCATCCCCCAAAAAACGGGAGAGTCGACAAAGTGCATATTCCTTAGTACTACCTCATAACTACAACATCAATAAGAAAAACAGTATACATGTTAAATGTCTTATATCGATCGCAAACCAGAAGGAAAAGTGTAAGTATTAAAATCAACATTGTAATCATCCCCAAAGTAACGGGAGAATCACCAAAGCACCTATTGTACAGTACTACATCGTAACTACAATGACAATAGGAAGAACAATATACATGTTACATATCTTATATCGTTCGCATTTATATACTGGAAAGCATGCGGGAAAAAGACCGCAATCATTTGCAGGGCGAAAATCCAGAGCAATGAGGAATCCCTTCAAGCACTCCCACGGAAGATCTAGTGTCAAACATCAAAAAGTCCTCAATTCAATGGTCCACTGTAGAGCATCATGGCAGTTATACGAGGACAAAGGAACGAAAAAGTAATGTCTGTGAACAAAAGAAATAAATTAAAAACAGCACAAATAAAAACCAAGGAACAGAGACCACATGGCTATCTACAAAAAGCATGCAAATGATAGTTTTTCATTTAAACTACTTGGAGACATCGTGTTCAGAACGGTAATCCACCGACACTCTAGCTGCGCCAGTATGCGTTTCGTGTCACCACCTCTAATCCCGGTTCGAACCAGATCAATGCCTACAAATTTGAGGCCACTCGGGTTACAATTATGGCACAACCGAAAATGTCGGGGGATTGTTTTAAAGGAATCAACATCCGTTGTTTCCTTAGCAGCAAGGATACCCCGAACATGTTCCCTCACCCTAATGCGAAATTCGCGTGAGGTGAGGCCAACATAACTGAGGTCACATGGACATGTGGCCAAGTACACCACATGATCGGTGCTACAAGAGATGAAGTGTCTAATCCGGTGGTTCCCACTTCCACCAGTGGTTCCAAAGGTAGATGCCCGACTAATGTTACGACAGGCTAAACAGGACCCGCACGGAAAACAGCCCTGTCTCTGTACACCAGCACCAAAATGACAACGTGGGTTCACCACATAATGGCTCCTAACCAAGAGATCCTTCAAATTCGGTGATCTCCTCGCCGTGAGGAGTGGATGCTCTGGTAAAATTTGCCTGAGTATGGGGTCAGAGCGAAGTATTGGCCAATGCTTATTTAATATTCCCCTTATCTGTGACCAACGATTATTGAATGTAGATATAAATCTAATAGGTGGAAATACATCCCTGGATTTTTGAGTGGTGCCAAGTAATTGACCACGTGATGTACCTTTGGCTCTCAGGTAGCCTCGTTTGACCACTCGCATGCTGTACCCCCGATCACAGAACCGCTGGGATAGGTCCCTAGCCTGCCCCTCAAATAACTCATCAGTGGCGCATATGCGCTTCATCCTAAGAAATTGACCTGTAGGGATAGCATGGATGGTGGCTGGAGTATGAAATAAACTAGCATGTAGTAATGCATTAACAGATGTTTCCTTCCGGTACACATCCGTAAGTACCATACCACCCTCCGAAACAAGAATTTTGATGTCCAAAAAGTCAATAACACTTCGTGAAAATTTGTATGTTAGTCTGATGTTAAACAAATTTTTATTAAGTTCACCGATGAATTCCTGAAGGGCAGGCTCGGTACCCTGAAAATAAACAAAAGGTCATCAATGTACCTGTACCAGCAGACTGCCTGGGAGGCGGCGTGTACACCGCCACTGAAGAGTTCCCTCTCCCAAAACCCCAAAAAGAGGTTAGCATAGGACGGCGCACACGCCGCCCCCATGGCAGTGCCACGTTTCTGTAAATAAAATTTATCCTTAAACGTAAAATAATTATGAGTTAGAATAAACTCCAGTGGAATGTGGGCATGTCTGCTGTTTGCAGGAGGCAGCTTACAGGTACAGCGCCGGCATCTAGAGTCTCGGGGGCGAATGCTCCTGTCTATAGAACAGACAGCGGTAGTGGAGCCAGGGAGATTGTCTCCCTGCACTACAGTTGTGCTTAACTACATCGGTGTGCTGCGCCCTCTGACATAGTTAACAGTGGCAGTAGCTCTGGGTGGGCCCCCTCAGAGCAAGGGGCCCGGGGCGACCGCACCCTCTGCCCCCCCTGGTAGCTATGCTACTGATTCCTACACAATACACAGTGGGTTGTTGCACTTGCTAGTACGCCAGGTGGCTCATATATCTAACTGTTGGAAAGCATGGCCCCACAGGATCAAAGTAACTAGGTTGTGTAAGTGTGAGGGGTTAGGTTGCAATGTGCCCCAGGAGATGGTCGCCCTGGTGGGAGTCTGAGTTTGCTTGGAGTGATATCCCGATAAAGTATTGGACTCTGTAGCACCCCGCACCTGGCCTTTCACACTTTCTTTAGCAAACCCACCCCTCCCTATTCCTGTCCTTCTGGTCATGATGTGTGAGTCGCTCGTACCAGGCTGTGGGGTACTCGGCACCGAGCCCGTTCACTTCACTGGGGGATGTCACGGGTAGCGCAGCTCGGTCCGTTGCCCTGGGCGCTCACTAAAGGGGGATATTTACAGGGATGATAGAATGTTCGTGACGCCACCTGTGGTTCCTGGTCAGGGTGACCAGTGCTGCAGGGTAGGTCCTCTGAGGGTTTGGGCAGCAAGATGTTAAGTCTCCCACAGGTGAGACTGATTCCTCAGAGTATATGGCGGTGTAGAGGTGCAGAGCAATAAGGCAGACACACACAAAGAGTCTCTTTCTGTACCTTTACTGGTGGTAGATTCAGGCACGTCCCGGGAAGCTGTTCAGGGTGGAGGATGCACGTCCAGTAATCCACTGAGTAGGTGTAGGGCCTCCTTACGTCTTTATATGTGTGAGTTTCTAACTTGCATAAAACAAAGTTTAACTCCGTTCTCTTTGCTACGCCCAGCTGATCTTGTGGTGGAGCCTTCTTTTGGACAGAACTAAGTCTCTATGTGCAGGGCCCTGCTAGACTCTTTTTCTCCTGACTCCGGTTACGTATCAGCACTATTGGGCCCCTCTGTGACCTGAAGTCCAGCAGGGTCTCCGGTTTTTCCCACTAGCCGTGAAGGTACTAGCAAGCTCGGACCCGGTGTCCGGTAGTGCAGAGTGGAGGTAAGCCATCATTGCTATTCATCCTCAGTCACTCTCTCTTTCCCTTTTCCACTTGCCTGTCATCCTACTCACACCTTTAACATAAGCACAGGCAGCAGTAGGTGTCAGCTTTCTAGTTCAGACTTCCTCAGCCCTCAGGCTAATCTGACAGGAATCTCTCTCCGAGGTAAACTGACTCATCTCACTCCGGTGTTCTGAGGAGATCTAAGCTCCTGCTGCGTCTCTCCACACCCTTATATACCTGCGTATTCCAAAGGGCTCCCTCTGGTGGTACTAGGAAAATGTGGAGTGTGAATGAATATCGGGTGATTGCGAATTACCTTTCATGCATCCTCCAGGGTAACATGTGGCACCAAGCGCAGCTGGGCTACACATCCCCCCTAGTTGATATCAGCACTCCCGGGCTGAAAAAGAAAACAATTTTATAATAACAACAATAACATAACTCATCCCTTGCGGGAGGTAAGGATACTTCAAATGTTACAATGTGTACAAATTAGCAATAGAAAATATCAAATACTTTCACACAATAAATACAGGATTCTTGTGGAGGACCCGTACCAAACCTCCCACGGTGGTCCTGGGTGGGCTGCAGGACTTCTCTGCTGCAGACCTCACTCAAGGCCACACCATACGGGTTTTGCTTCTGAGGTAGAATGGCTTACGTAAAACCAAGATGGGGCACCGAGTGCCAACTATTTACAACAAAGTTCTGTGCTGCAAGAGTCCTCAGCACGCAGTCCTTCAAAATAGCATTTCACATATCACATTAACACTTTACCCAACTGGGGTACCATACTTCAAGCATGTAAACATCATCATATAACATTTTCAATAAAGTGCAATTCTTCATAACTTTTTACAGTTCAGTAAACCCTGTCCGTGTCCTACTGCGGCATCGCCATATCTTCTCTGAACATAGCGGCATCTTCCATACCGGCGGCTGGAAGCATACTGTGCGTTCTGTAATGCATCACAATAAGATCGTGTCCTGCTACCGGTGTCTGTGTAGCTACAGTTCTCATTTCAACTTTGCGATTTCCTGGAGGCCTGACAGGTGCCTCTTCTAAACTTAGGCTCTGCAGCGTTTCCAATGGTGACGTAGATGTGCGGTCTAGCTCAGTTGAGAGCGCACTTGCAGTTGCTGCACTCTTTAGCGTTGCAGAATGGAACTCAGGTGCACAGAGCGGCTCTGTAGGGGGCGCATTTGCAATCGTTGCGCTCTTTAGCGTGGCAGAATGGGACGCAGGATAGAACGCAGGTGCGCGGCCGGGCGCTGATGTGGCTGGGGCCTGGGACGCTGAGACGCGGGGTGCGTTGCCGGCTTCAGGGACTGGGTCGCTGATTCGGGAGACATTCAGGGCATACCACCCCTTAAGACCCCAGTGCCGCGTGTAGGTGACAACATCCCCTTTTAGCAGGTTAGACTCTATATCACAGCAATGAACGAAGATCTTCTGAGAGAGCCTGGGCTCGCGTATGAACCCCCAACCTCCTCGGAACATAGAGGCACACACCTTCCCCTCGCGCCGCGGTTCCCGGAGTGTACCTTTGTCTCGCCGGACGATTTCCTTGTCCGCAAGATCTTTCTCCCGGTACCTCTGGCGAAGCTGCTGCGCCTCTCGCTGCTCCCGCTGCTGCTGCTGCTCCTGCTCACGGCGTCTCCACTTGTTCTCCTTCTGGGCGGCGTATTCCACGTCGTCCAGGTGCTCCATCTCCTCCCAGTCGATTTCCATCGCTAGTGGCTGGGGATCCTCAGGTGTCCCTACCAGGAGTTAGCTTTCCTTTGCGGCCTCTGGTTCCAGGCCTGGCTGGCATTCCGGGTAAGGCCTCCTCAGCCTCCTTCCCTCCCGCCGCGTCCTCGGCGGAGTCAGGATCAGCTCTTTTGGGGCCGGCCTCCGGTTCTTCCTCAGCCGCTGGTTCCAGTAGTGGCGCAGGTGACGGTTGTGCATCCAGTGGGGAGAGCAGCGCGTCCCACAGCACCCGCTGTTTCAGGGCACGCCAGCTCTGCTCCATCGCCTCCATCTCTGCACGTTGTCGGGCCATATCCCTCAGCGCCTCATCCAATTCATCCACTCTCAGCATTCTCAGGTCGTTCTCCCGACCTGGGGACGGTTCAGGCACAGGCTGCAGCTCTTCAGGGGAACGGGGTCTGCGCACCGCCATTCCTCCACACAGCGACTCCTGTCCTTCCGTCATCTCACTCCAGGCCAGACTGTGTGTTTCATCTGGAACACTCTGGATTTTTCCGTGGAGGCGGGACTTTCGCTTTCTCTTCTTAGCATAGAAGATGAAGAGGAGGCGGATCTCCCTTGCAGTGGGGCAGGCTCGGACATTGTAGTAACATTTAGACAGGGCGCCCATTACTTTCGCGCCACAGGGGGGACACGCCCATGAATACACGCCCCTCTTCTTCACCAGCGCCTCAGGGCGCGAATATGGCGGAAAATGGCACCAAAAATCACAAAAACGCAACACAGTCTTTTTGCACAAAACAGTCCATTTCAGGCACACAGGACTCGCATATTGCGAGCTTCGGATCCTGTTCGTGACGCCAAGTTAGATGAGTCGCTCGTACCAGGGCTGTGGGGTACTCGGCACCGAGCCCGTTCACTTCACTGGGGGATGTCACGGGTAGCGCAGCTCGGTCCGTTGCCCTGGGCGCTCACTAAAGGGGGATATTTACAGGGGATGATAGAATGTTCGTGACGCCACCTGTGGTTCCTGGTCAGGGTGACCAGTGCTGCAGGGTAGGTCCTCTGAGGGTTTGGGCAGCAAGATGTTAAGTCTCCCACAGGTGAGACTGATTCCTCAGAGTATATGGCGGTGTAGAGGTGCAGAGCAATAAGGCAGACACACACAAAGAGTCTCTTTCTGTACCTTTACTGGTGGTAGATTCAGGCACGTCCCGGGAAGCTGTTCAGGGTGGAGGATGCACGTCCAGTAATCCACTGAGTAGGTGTAGGGCCTCCTTACGTCTTTATATGTGTGAGTTTCTAACTTGCATAAAACAAAGTTTAACTCCGTTCTCTTTGCCACGCCCGGCTGATCTTGTGGTGGAGCCTTCTTTTGGACAGAACTAAGTCTCTATGTGCAGGGCCCTGCTAGACTCTTTTTCTCCTGACCCCGGTTACGTATCAGCACTATTTGGCCCCTCTGTGACCTGAAGTCCAGCAGGGTCTCCGGTTTTTCCCACTAGCCGTGAAGGTACTAGCAAGCTCGGACCCGGTGTCTGGTAGTGCAGAGTGGAGGTAAGCCATCATTGCTATTCATCCTCAGTCACTCTCTCTTTCCCGTTTCCACTTGCCTGTCGTCCTACTCACACCTTTAACATAAGCACAGGCAGCAGTAGGTGTCAGCTTTCTCGTTCAGACTTCCTCAGCCCTCAGGCTAATCTGACAGGAATCTCTCTCCGAGGTAAACTGACTCATCTCACTCCGGTGTTCTGAGGAGATCTAAGCTCCTGCTGCGTCTCTCCACACCCTTATATACCTGCGTATTCTAAATGTGGAGTGTGAATGAATATCGGGTGATTGTGAATTACCTTTCATGCATCCTCCAGGGTAACATGTGGCACCAAGCGCAGCTGGGCTACACATCGTGTAATTTAGAAAAACCCGGTCAAAGGTGCGTTCAGCTTTGGCCTGAGAAACCTACATGAAACACGGCTCCCAGCTCCACTACAGTGGCAGTCTGGTTGTATACTGGGAGCACGAAAACGCCTCTCACCCGGCATGGGCTAGGGAGAGCATCGAAGATCCCTGAGCCTTGCTGTGGCCTTCTGCCTCTGAGGGACGGGGATGGTTTATTGGGTATCATCTCCTTCAGGAAGGGTACACATGAATCCTCGCCTTCTGCGCTGCTTTTTTTGTGTGACTTGTGTCACACAAAAAGACCCTTGGATCTTTGTGCACTCAAAAATATATAAAAAATTCAAAATCACTGTATATATTTAAGGAGGCAGACAATTACGCAACAATGCTCTGTCTACATTACACAAGAATCTAAAAAGCTTAAAAAGGCCACTGTATCATTCATAAACCAGGACTTTTGGCTAAGATCAAGTGTATTATCTTTCCAAAAGGTGGCCTGCTCCTACCAGTCGTGTACATTCCTACACAATACACAGTGGGTTGTTGCACTTGCTAGTACACCAGGTGGCTCATGTATCCATCAGGTGGAAAGCATGGCCCCCAGGATCAAAGTCAGTAGGCTGTGTAAGTGTGAGGGCTTAGGTTGCAATGTGCTGCAGGAGTTGGTCGCCCTGGTGGGATTCTGAGCTTGCTTTGAGTCACATCCTGGGAATGTCTTGGACTCGGTAGCAACCCGGCACCTGGCCTTTCAGACTTTCTTCAGTAACCCCACCCCTCCATTCCTGGACTTCTTGTCATGATGGGTAATTTTTTTAAACCAGGTTAAAGGTCAGGTCAGCTTTGGCCTGAGAACCCAACATGAAAAAAGGCTCCCAGCTCCACTACAGTGGCAGTGTGGTTGGATACTGTAAGCACGAAAACTTATCTCCTCCGGCATCGGCTACGGAGAGCATCGAAGATCCCTGTTGCCTATAATGTGGCCTAGGCAGTACTGTCCCAACCCCGCTTTACCCTGTGGACACTGCATGCACCACATTTACCCAGGTTGCAGAAGGGACACCGGCCCATTAGCCTCTTATATATCTTCTGTACTCAGATAGCAAGCCAGAGGCAGTGTCATCTCTAGGAGTCTCAGCTACTGAACATCAATTATTTTTGCCGAAAATGTGTCCATATAATAGCAAGGAAAAGAAGAGCAGAGGTTATACCACAGGTTCCGCGGCTACTGGCTTGTGACAATCATTGCGAGGTGTTGGCAGGAAGGAGAGGGGAGTAATACTACACCGTGAGACGACACAGAAAGGAACATATTGAAAGGAGCCCTGGAAAGGTGTCTTTACAATGTACCTGGGAGTTTGATGAGCCCCTCACCTGGAGGATACTGTACCAAGTGGCCATATGTGCACACCTGAACTCGGAGTAAAGCCTTGTAAACTGCCCAGGAATGTGTGATCTCAATTTGTTCCTGCGGCACCTTGTATACACTGCTACATCTAACAGCACCATTCATCCAACAATACATACTTCAGCCCTGAGGCAAGAAGCTGTGCCTGTGGCGAGCTAGTCAAACTCTGCTGCATCACCACCAGTCTCTGAGGATCTGCACTGCAGTGCCGTTCAGCTTTGACCAGAAACCACAGGTGGCGTAACCAACAGTGGAATACAAAATCTAATCCTCCCCTGTAAATAATTCCCTTTTCATTGGACTGCCAGGGCCATGGACAGGGTCACTGCTGGCGTAACACATCCCTTTAACACTCCGGCAGGGTACAGAGTACCCCAGTGCCCTGGTGGGCGATCCACTTGCAGGATCCTATAGGCAGACAGACGCTCAAAAGGTCAGTATGGATGACACAAGAATAGAACAATTTTGTTGGTGGAAGAGGGGTGGTGGGGCAGCCCAGATAGGGAGGTAGCCAAAATGCCATATGTTTAGGTGTATAATGGATGTAAAGACGCTGCAAATGGATTAATTAGAGAAGTCTGACGAAAAGTAGGCCCAAAAAATGGGTACTGAATCTACAGATAAAAGGTATATATAGTATACGGAAAATATTCAAAATATCCATAGAGATTTAGATTTCTGCAGTAACACCCATACTCAGAGTCCCAGTTTGGCTAACACCAAATTGAAACGCAGAAAAGTTTACTCTATCAGTACAATACAGCTGTATACATTATTGGTGGAATTGTTCATCTCCGTATCAATTTACGGAGAAAAAATGTTAGACAGAGCCCAATTTGGCTAACACTCAAGTTGAAAAGCAGGAAAGTTAACTCTATCAGTACAATACAGCTGTATACATTGTTGGTGGAAGTGTTCATCTCCGTATCTATTTACAGAGAAAAACTGTTAGCCAGAGGCCCAGTCTGGCTAACACCCTATTCTGCAAAGCAGGAAAGTGAACTGTGTAACTACAGTCCAGCTGTAGATATTGCTGTGTGAATTGTTCAGCTCCGTATCTATTTCCGCAGGAGCACCCATACTCAGAGGCCAGTTTGGCTAACACACAAATTGAAAAGCAGGAAAGTTAACTCTATCAATTCAATGCAGCTGTATACATTGTTGTGGAATGTTCTTCTCCGTATCTATTTAGGGAGTGTGAGACAGTGAAGGGGTGCGTACTGGACGGGGTGTACATTTCGCCCAGATTTCTTAGCTGGGTGGCATGAGGAATGTAAGAGTGAAGGCAAGTTGGCAGTGCGACGTTCTCTTCACTCCCCATCCAGTACAGGCTTGCAGCCCAACCCTGAGTGCACTCAGCTGTCTAATTAAGCAGCCAGAAGTAGGTGGTTGAGCTAGACAGAGAGGGCTCTCAGTCTGAATCTGGCTTCAGACACTGCTGGAGTCTCCTGGAAGCCAAGCGCTGGTAATTACAATATCTGTGTTGTTTTGGCCAGGCTGTTAGAGCCTAAACCACGGTAGTGAGGGAACTAACTGTGTCTAGCTAGCAGCCTGCCAGCTTAGGACTTTGTTTATGATTTGGTTTATGTTTGTTGCTGTGGACTTTAATTAAGCTGAACTGGTTACAATTGGTGCTCAAATGCGGAAGCACAGTGGCTAAAACAGCAGCAAAGAAAAAAAAGTCTGTCAAAGCAGCCTTAAAGAGACAGTAGCCCTAATAGTGTCTGCACAGAAAAAGCTGAACTTGCTGTGGAAAAGACTTTGGAGTGTGCATGTCCTGGGTCAATAAACAAATCTCTTTTGCATGACCATCAGTCTTTGTGTGCGGTGAATTTAACTTTACCTATGTTTATTGGTACCACTTTGGTCCAATTCACCAGCACCTATTTTCCCATACCCTGAGTGCACACCATTCTACTATATTACCATGTCCTGGGTAAAGGCTGCCGTGGCCAGGACAGAAAAGTCTGACAGCATGGAGGAGCTGCTTAAACATATTGCGCGAGCTAGTGTGCAACAGCAAGAGACTAACCGATTATTAATGGAGCAGGTTGCAGCACTACGCCAGGCTCTCAGCACCTCGTCCCAGAGTGATGACGCAAGGTCACCTGCGTTGCCGCGGTAAAGAAGGCGGTAAAACAGACCCTGCAGAAGATGACGCCTCATGATGATGTGGAGGCATATCTCGCTATATTTGAAAGACTGGCAGAGAAGGAGAATCTGCCACCATCTGAATGGGCCATGGTGGTCGCACCCTATCTGACTGGGGAACCTCAAAAGGCCTATTTTGACCTTAGCGAGCAGGACAGCAGAGACTATGCCAAGCTGAAAGCGGAGATTCTTGCCTGCCTGGGTGTTATGGTTGCAGTCCGTGCCAGGAGAGTCCATAACTGGAGATACAGTGGGGACAAGCCTGCTCGCTCACAAATGTATGATCTAATTTACTTAGTAAAGAAGTGGCTGGAGCTGACGTCAGCACCCCTGCCCAAATGGTCGAGAAGGTAGTGGTGGACCGGTACATCTGGGCCCTTCCTCCTGAGGTGCAGCTCTGGGTCGGACAGGGAGACCCCAAAGATGCCAATCAACTGGTCAGCCTGATTGAGAGGTACTCCGCCACCAAAGACTACCTCCGTGACCAACCGTCCGAGCGGTCGTCACTTCGGAGTTCCCGGCCTCCGACATCTCCCAGTAAGAGAGTTCCAGCTGGTGGGGTCAGGGGGGCTGCTGATAGATGGGGCCAGGCCCGAGGGACATGTGTGAGGCAAGGGCCGATGCTTCCCTGTCGGGAGTTCCCAGGCCTAGAATGGTCTCCCCGTCTGAACCACCAGACCTGAGACAGTGTTGGAGATGCCGTGAACGGGGTCATATTTCAGCCAACTGTCCACTAGTGGGGGAACCTATGGACTGTGATGCTGGAAAGGGTCTCTCTCTCTCCTCGCGGAACCAGTGTGCGTGGCCACCCCAGCCGAGGAGAATGGCCCACAGGTGTCCCAGGTGGTTATAAATGGCTGCCCCGTACAAGCCCTCCTAGACTCAGGGAATCGAGTGACTCTGGTATATGCCAGCCTGGCTGATAGGGACTTCATCCCCGATAAACACCTGAGCGTGGTGTGCATCCATAGAGATACCAAAGTCTACCCGGTGACTTCCGTGAACTTCGTCACAAAACTCGGGGAGATCTCGTATGAAGTGGGGGTAGTGAAGAACCTGATGCACCCCGTCATATTGGGTCGTGACTTTCCCCTGTTTTGGGGTCTTTGGGTAAAAAACGTTTCTACCGGACAGTGGGATGAAGCTCCTACTGAGGTTGTGTGGTCCATAGGGGCGGACTACAATGCTAGTGTGTTGTTGAACTTAGATGATGATGATAATGATAATGATGAATTTCCATTTCAGGTGATGTTGGGGGAGGGGGATAATGATTCTCTGGAACAGAATGTCCCTGACCTACCTGTGTCCCGTGGCAATTTTGGGAGTGAGCAGTTGCGAGACCTCACTCTTAAACATGCCAGGGAAAGTATAACTGTTCTGAATGAGATCCCACAAGAGCCCGGCTCTGATAAACGATTTCCCCATTTTGCCATGAACAATGACCTGCTATATAGGGTCACTAAGGTCAATGGAGAGGTCGTGAGTCAGCTCCTGGTACCTATACCATACAGAAGTATGGTGCTAAGTTTGTCACATAACCACGTGCTGGGTGGGCACCTGGGGATGGACAAGACTCAGGAAAGAATCCTCCAGAGGTTTTACTGGCCAGCGGTTTATCGAGATGTGGGGGATTATTGCAAGTCCTGCCCCACGTGTCAGATAGATGCTCCGGTTTCCCACTTCCGCAGTCCATTAGTCCCGCTTCCGGTTATAGAGATACCATTTGAAAGAGTAGCGATGGACTTGGTAGGTCCTATTGTGAAATCAGCCAGGGGCACCAATACATACTAGTGGTACTTGATTATGCAACCCTGTACCCCGAGGCTGTCCCTTTAAGAAATATGGCGTCTAAAAATATTGCACGGGAACTCTTTCATATGTTTTCCAGGACAGGAATCCCTAAAGAGATCCTCACGGACCAGGGCACACCTTTTATGTCCAAGGTGATAAAGGAGCTGTGTAAGTTGCTTAAAATCTCGCACATTCGAACATCCGTGTATCACCCACAGACGGATGGGCTGGTTGAACGTTTTAATAAAAAGTTAAAAAATATGTTAAAGAAAGCAGTGGAGAAAGATGGTCGGGATTGGGACTACCTGTTACCCTACCTAATGTTTTCGGTCAGAGAAGTGCCCCAAGCCTCTACTGGGTTTTCTCCCTTTGAGTTGGTATATGGTAGGCACCCGTGGGGCTTGCTAGATATAGCCAAGGAAGTATGGGAGACTGAGGCAACCCCATACAAGAGTGTTATAGAGCATATTGTCCAGATGCAGGATAGAATTGCTAAGGTTATACCATTGGTTAAGGATCACCTGCAGAGAGCCCAAGAAGCTCAAAGCAAAATATATAATCGGTCAGCAAAAGTTAGGACATTCAACCCCGGGGATCGGGTCCTGATCTTAATCCCCACGGTGAAAAGTAAGTTTTTGGCCAAGTGGCATGGACCCTACGAGATAGTACAGAAAGTGAGCGAGGTCACCTACAAGGTACACCAGCCAAGGAGACGGAAGCCCTACCAGATCTATCATATCAACTTAATCAAGCCCTGGAGGGACAGAGAGTCATTGTCGGCCTCGGGTGAATTAGAGAAATGGTTAAAACCACCTCTACCTCCTGTGATAGTTGGTGAGACATTGTCAGTACACCAAAAACAGGAAGTACGGGAGTTTCTGCAGAAAAATCAGCAGAGGTTTTCAGACTTGCCCGGCCGGACTTCTCTCGTGAAGCACCATATCGAGACCGAGCCCGGTACTAAGGTCAAGCTGAAGCCGTACAGGATACCGAAGCCCGTAGAGAGATAGTCTCCACTGAGATCAAACGGATGCTAGCCCTTGAGGTCATTGAGGAGGCCCAAAGCGAGTGGTGTAGCCCGATTGTCCTGATCCCAAAACCTAATGGAACCTGGAGGTTCTGCAATGATTTTAGAAAGTTGAACAACGTGTCAAAGTTTGACGCCTACCCGATGCCCCGGGTAGACGAGCTAATCGAGAGGTTAGGGGGCGCCCGTTATATTACAACCCTCGATCTGACAAAAGGGTACTGGCAGATACCCCTGTCTGAGGAGGCAAAAGAAAAAACGACCTTTGCAACCCCCGACAGCTTGTTTCAGTACCTTGTGATGCCATTCGGCTTGCATGGAGCCCCGGCTACCTTTCAGAGGCTTATGGACCTGATCCTGCGCCCGCATCAAGCCTATGCGGCTGCCTACCTGGATGATGTGGTAATTTTCAATTCCGATTGGGAGAGCCACCTCGCTAAGGTACAAGCCGTCTTAGACTCGATAGGCGAAGCTGGGCTGAACATAAACCCAGAGAAATGTGCAATTGGCCTAGAAGAGGCCAAGTACCCGGGCTACGTCATTGGCAGGGGATGATTAAGCCCAAGACAATAAGGTAGAGGCGATTCAGAACTGGCCTACACCCCTTACAAAACGACAGATCAAAGCGTTTCTGGGCATGACTGGGTACTATCGCAGATTTGTACAAAATTTTGCATCCATTGCTGCCCCGTTGACCGACCTGACAAAGGGTGGGAAGTCAAAAACGGTAGTTTGGAATCCGGAGGCAGAAAAAGCATTTCAGTCTTTGAAAATGGCTTTATGTCAAAGCCCAGTTCTGGTCACCCCTAATTTCAGGGAGGAGTTTCTTGTTCAAACTGATGCCTCTAATGTGGGGTTAGGGGCAGTTTTGTCGCAGGTCGTGAAGGGTGAAGAGCACCCGGTCATGTATCTGAGTCGAAAACTGACACCGGCTGAACAGTGCCTCGCAATCAAATGGGCGCTGGACTCGCTACGTTATTACCTCTTGCGCAGGAAATTTAAATTACAGTCAGACCATGCTCCTCTGGCATGGATGAAGCAGAACAAGGAAAGGAATGCCAGGGTGACAAGGTGGTTCCTTTCGCTTCAAGAATTCAATTTCTCGGTAGAGCATAGGCCTGGGAAGTTACAGGGTAATGCCGATGCCTTGTCCAGAGTTCACTGTCTCTTTGGAGTTGTTGACCAGCCCTCCGGTCTGGAGAAGAGGAGGGGATATGTGAGACAGTGAAGGGGTGCGTACTGGACGGGGTGTGCATTTCGCCCAGGTTTCTTAGCTGAATGGCATGAGGAATGTAGGAGTGAAGGCAGGTTGGCAGTGCGACGTTCACTCCACTCCCCATCCAGTACAGGCTTGTAGCCCAACCCTGAGTGCACTCAGCTGTCTAATTAAGCAGCCAGAAGTAGGTGGTTGAGCTAGACAGAGAGGGCTCTCAGTCTGAATCTGGCTTCAGACACTGCTGGAGTCTCCAGGAAGCCAAGCGCTGGTAATTACAATATCTGTGTTGTTTTGGCCAGGCTGTTAGAGCCTAAACCACGGTAGTGAGGGAACTAATTGTGTCTAGCTAGCAGCCTGCCAGGCTTAGGACTTTGCTTTATGATTTGGTTTATGTTTGTTGCTGTGGACTTTAATTAAGCTGAACTGGTTACAGGAGAAACACAGTTAGCCAGAGGCCCAGTCTGGCTAACACCCAATTCTGCAAAGCAGGAAAGTGAACTGCAGAACTACAGTCCAGCTGTAGATATTGTTGTGTAAATTGTTCATCTCCGTATCTATTTACGGAGAAAAACTGTTAGCCAGAGGCCCAGTCTGGCTAACACCCAATTCTGCAAAGCAGGAAAGTGAACTGTAGAACTATAGTCCAGCCGTAGATATTGTTGTGTGAATTGTTCAGCTCCGTATCTATTTATGGAGAAAAACTGTTAGCCAGTGGCCCAGTCTGGCTACCACCTAATTCTGCAAAGCAGGAAACTGTAGAACTACAGTCCATCTGTAGATATTATTGTGTGAATTGTTCAGCTCCGTATCTATTTACGGAGAAAAACTGTTAGCCAGAGGCCCAGTCTGGCTACCACCCAATTCTGCAAAGTAGGAAACTGAACTGTATAACTACAGTCCAGCTGTAGATATTGTTGTGTGAATTGTTCAGCTCCGTATCTATTTCAGCAGAAACACCCATACTCAGAGGCCCAGTTTGGCTAACACACAAATTGAAAAGCAGGAAAGTTTACTCTATCTGAACAATACAGCTGTATACATTGTTGGTGGAATTGTTCTTCTCCGTATCTATTTACGGAGAAAAACTGTTAGCCAGAGGCCCAGTCTGGCTAACACCCAATTCTGCAAAGCAGGAAAGTGAACTGTAGAACTATAGTCCAGCCGTAGATATTGTTGTGTGAATTGTACAGCTCCGTATCTATTTATGGAGAAAAACTGTCAGCCAGTGGCCCAGTCTGGCTACCACCTAATTCTGCAAAGCAGGAAACTGAACTGTAGAACTACAGTCCATCTGTAGATATTATTGTGTGAATTGTTCAGCTCCGTATCTATTTACGGAGAAAAACTGTTAGCCAGAGGCCCAGTCTGGCTACCACCCAATTCTGCAAAGTAGGAAACTGAACTGTATAACTACAGTCCAGCTGTAGATATTGTTGTGTGAATTGTTCAGCTCTGTATCTATTTCAGCAGGAACACCCATACTCAGAGGCCCAGTTTGGCTAACACACAAATTGAAAAGCAGGAAAGTTTACTCTATCTGAACAATACAGCTGTATACATTGTTGGTGGAATTGTTCTTCTCCGTATCTATTTACGAAGATAAACTATTAGCCAGAGGACCAGTCTGGCTACCACCCAATTCTGCAAAGCAGGAAACTGAACTGTAGAACTACAGTCCAGCTGTAGATATTGTTGTGTCAATTGTTCATCTCCGTATCTATTTACGGAGAAAAACTGTTAGCCAGAGGCCCAGTCTGGCTAACACCCTATTCTGCAAAGCAGGAAAGTGAACTGTATAAGTACAGTACAGCTGTATATTCCTGATGACATATTCACATCTATAGATGAACATGTCGAAAAGGAGGAGCCGAAGTCCAACGCTCTTCAACATTTACATCAACGAGCTGGCTACCGCTCTGGAATCTTCCACAGCACCAAGTCCCACCCTCCACGACGCCCTGGAGAAATTCCTGCTGTATGCAGATGACCCGCTGCTTCTGTCACCAACCGAGAAAGGACTCCACAACAACCTGAAAATCTTAGAGAAATTCAGCTCCACCTGGGCTCTACCGGTCAACCTAAAGAAAACAAACATCATGGTGTTCCAGAGGAGAAAGAGAAAATCAGACCAGCACCCTTCATTTGTCCTCAACAACTGCGCCCTTACAGGAACGGACAAATATACCCATCTGGGTCTAGAGATTCACCAGTCAGGGAGCTTCAAACAAGCCATAGAGACCCTGAAAGACAAGGCCTGTAAAACCTTCTATGGCATCAGAAGGGAACGCTACCATCTGAAGCCACCAGTGAGGGTCTGGTTAAAAATCTTAGACTCTGTCATCGCCCCAATCCTCCTGTATGGCAGCGAAGTCTGGGGTCCTCATACCTACCCAGACTGGTCAAAGTGGGATTCCAGCCCAACAGAAATATTCCACCTGGAATTCTGCAAATACCTTCTCCAAGTCCATCAGAGCACCTCCAACAGTGCTTGCCGGGCCGAGTTGGGCAGATTCTCTCTACACATAACGGTTCTAAAGAGGGCACTGTCATTCCGGGCTCCCCTACATAGGAGCATTCCACCTTCCATCACCATAAAGCCCTGATACATGTAGGTGAAACAAAAAAAACATGACCCTAGGAACAGCCCACCCAAACCCTACCTGACCAGAACACCAATCACAACAACCTGACAAAAGCCGGAATCAGGAAAATGTTAGACGAAGGCCAGGAGAGGTATGTCAGTGACTGGAAGAACGACATCATTAGCTCACAGAAACTGACCATGTACCGGAGTCTACAGACTGGCCCCATACCTGGAGAAACTAAAAGAACCCCAGAGACCGCAAGATCCTGAGCCGATATAGACTCAATGCCCACAGTCTGGCCATCAAATCCGGCCGACACAGGCAGAGCTACAAGTCCATGGAGGAAAGACTATGCCAACACTGTGACCAGGAGGCCATAGAGGACGAAACCCACTTCCTGCTACACTGCTCCAAATACTCAGCAGTGAGGGACACTCACTTCAGGAGAGTCTCACATCTCTTCCCGGATTTCATCACTATGAAGGAGGAAGAGAAAACATATATCCTGCTGGAGGAAGAAGAGAGAGCAGCGGAGAAAGCAGCGCGGTATGTGAGCAAATGTCATAGACTGCGAGAAAGAGAACTATGATATGCCATGGATTTCTATAGCCCCCACCCCGGATCTGCCCCCATCCCCCCATCCACCTTCCCTATGCATGGACTTCTATAGCCCCCACCCTGGCTCTGCCCCCAACCATTGCTCTTACAGTCCTCATCCTGGATCTGCCCCATCCACCTTTCCTACAGCCCCTACCCAACATCCCTACAGTCCCTATCCCTATTCCCTTTTCTACACTTGCTTTGGCAAAACTAATGAGTATTTAGTCCTGCCAAGAAAGCTTCTTTGAATCTTGAATCAGATGGTGCAACAAGGACTCCCACCTTTAGGGCAGGAGAGACCTGTAATGGGAGAAGTGGCCATTGCAGCCCTGCTAAATATTAGGAGGACTTATCTATCAAATAACCTGCATAAAGTTGTTAACCAAATCTCCAATAATTTTAAGTTTGGTTGGCGACCCAGAGGGTTCAGTCTCCACAGAGGTACTGCATCTCTGGCAGAGATGTGGTATTTTCAACTTTCAGGTAAGGTGGAGACATTACACCTGGCTCTGGCAACACTGTATCCATCACACACACTAGTTTACTTCATATAGCACGACCCAGGCAGCAAAGGGTGTACATGGTCGTTTGAGCTTGTGGGTCAGAGCAGGAAGTTAGAGGGAAGATATAGAGTTCAACCTTGGGGGAGGAAGAGGACAGATGTGTTTTACACATCTCTCCCATAAGGGCGAGTTTTACGAAGATATAATTGTGCAGCAGCCTTCCGTCCTGAGGAGTTGCATATTGACAGAGAGAAACAAGAGGAGTTCACTGGAAGGGAAAAGGGATTCTCAAAGAGAGCCACAGATGCGCTGTAAGCTACAGGTGGGCACATTGCAGGACTGGCGTACGCCACCTTGGATAATCCAGGTTTCAGAAGAGACTCGTCACCTTGAGTTGTGGCAAAACTTTATGACTCAGCTATCAAGCCGATAGCTGTGATAACTTTATGGATGACCGCCACAAACGCAAGTAACTTCTCCGGGAAGGAAAGCTATATAGGATCAAAGAAATGCACAAAGATAACGTTGTCCTGGAGGATCCGCAGCTTCTAGACTGTGACACTGCTTAGCGAGGTGCTGGAACTAAGAAAGGCGTGGGAAATTAGCACAGTGCGATGGCCATGTAAGGCATATACTGACAGGGAGCTTTGTTCTACTGTTCTACATACACCTTGGAGTTGGCTGGGCTCTCACCTGGAGAGCGTGGCAGCAAGCTGGCATCTGTACTGCTGGCACCAGAAGTGCGAGTAAAGCTGTGGAAACTGCAATTGACTGTCTCTTCAAGTTCTTCTTTCAACGCACACTACACTTTGCTACATTTTCCAGCAACATAACTTCATCTACAACGTCTTCCTGCCCTGGGATAACATAGTCTCGCCTGTGGGAGACTTTACAAACTGTGCTGCATCTCACCATCTATCCCAGAGGATCTGCACTGCATCGCTGGTCAGTGGTCACCTCTGACCACATACCAGAGGTGGCACCACGAATACCTACACTGCAAACTGTCATCATCCCCTGTAAATATTTCACCTTTTATTAGACGCACAGGGCCACCAACCGTGTCACTGCCGCTGTGACACATCCCCTTAAAACAACGGCCCGCAAACGAGTATTACACTGCCCTGTCGGCCGATCTAGGTACGCCTCAAAATAACCATCAAACCAGGGGCGTGGCCTGGGCTATGAGCATGTAGGCAGCAACAGCTCTAAGCTCCCACAGTCACATTCAAAAGCTACAAAATAAGCGTGCATAGGGTTAACCAAAATAACCGTGCTGAACCGTATTTTATTTCTGAAGTCTGGGTGCCCATTTTGAGACAAAAGCAGGACTCTGGTCCAAAGAGGACCGAAGAAATAAGCTTTTACAAGTCTGGACAGCTGCGGTGCAGCAGAAGCTGAGGGACATCACCCCACATCATCTGCCCCCCTGTGAAGAGACTGGAGTGTCAGCGCGGGCTTTATTGAAGCCAGGATTGATATGAAGGATCATTATTGTTACTGAGGAGACTTTATTTGGCCCCACCCCAGTAAGGCACAATGTAAATCCAGCTGTCTGCACGGCTTTCTGCCTGCGGTGTGTGGAGGATAACAGCGCGACTGTGGCGGAGGGATACAGACTCCTGCATGTTCATCCCTGCTGATTTACGCCTGAGTGCCGCTGAATTCTGACTGCTGTAATATCGGGGTGAGGTTAGCGGGGACAGAGGAGCTTCCCTGGACATATTCTATCGTGGCACGCTGAAAAGGAAAGCTAATACACCGGCGGGGACTCTTTCTTTGCCACAGACACCGGAATCGACCAAGAACAGCGCTATAGAGCCTCATAAAGGACCGGATCAGAGGAGACTAGCACCGGGGTAGCCACTAAAACCTGCTGAGGTGAGGCACAACTGAAATCCGATCACTAGAACCGGACGCTGCACACTGAACACAGCAATAAAGGAATACTGGCTATTCTGCACTTACCAGCGGCGCAGACTTATAACACAATAGTGACTGCGGTTTGTGGCTGGTGGAACCGGTGCCTTATTATCTTCTGTGCAGTGCACCATAATAGAGGATTATTCACTCTTCAAGCAAGGATCAGAGCTACAGTGGAGTGCTTGCATTATTATTGAGAAATTGTGTAACTTTTGGCGCTCTTACTTAGGGTTTCTGAGTTGACTCCATTTCTGAAACTTGTTTTTAGCCCATTTTACTTAAGTTGTCTGATTGATCAAGCTAAAAGGGTCATAGATCTAAAGCAAGGGAAGGCTGCGTGGCAAATTAAGATGCAGTCAGGCAGGGGCAGAATTAATAATAGCTCACACAGGGTGACGAGGCACAATTTGGGGGCATATTCCAAATCCTATGAGGATATCCCTAATGGGTTAAGCCACACAAAATCTAGGTCACCTCTGAAAAGAGGTGATCCAAAAACACCTTATATAAAACAATCCCATAATCCTGCACCTGTCAAAGCTGCAAAAGGGGAATCAGGTATCAATAACCCATTAACCAAAACACTGCCTAAAACGCAACCTGAAACACTTCAAAAAAAGAAAAATTTGGGGGGGGACACATTAAAACTCCTCCTCCAGGTCAGCCCCTCACGGAGGAAATGGAGACTTCCAAATCAAACAAAAGGAAGGGCCCAGACGATCAGGAAAACATCGGGAGTCTTTCTTCTGAGGACTCTGACAGTGTCTCAGCTGACTATACCTCAAACACAAGCCCTGAAAGGCAGAGACCTAGAAGGGACACTGGAGGTCCATTTTCCTTCGTTTGAGGTTCAATAAACAAGCCATCGAAGGATTCATGGCGGATCTCTTCCAGTCCTTCATCAATGCCCTAAAAATAGGGTTTGAGACTCAGGCTAAGGCCCTACAGGAAACATGCAGGAATCTGAGGTAAAGATAGTACAGGTGGAAAGGGACATAGTCTACCTGTCAACGGAAAATTCTTTCCTCAAAGCGGAGGTTATTTCCCTTAAAAACAAATTAACGGATCTGGAGGACAAAAGCAGGAGAAATAACTTTAAAATACAAGTTATTCCTGAGTCGGTCTCCCAGGCAGATATTTCAGATTACAATAACAATGTATTCAAAAAGTTATCGACAAAATTGACAAAATTAGAAGTAAATATTGATCGTATACAACGTATACATGTCCAAAAGGGGTCCCAGAGGAAAAGCCTAGGGAGTGGGACATTATCCTCAGAGTTCATTGTTTGGAAACCAAGGAGAAGGTTCTAAAATCTCTGAGAGAGAGAGGTTCACCTCCAGAGCCATATAAAGATTTTTCAAGACTTCTCCAAACAGACAATGGACGCAAGAAGGTCCTTCAGAGATTTGACCTCTACAGTCATGGCCAAAAGTTTTGAGAATGACACAAATATTATATTTTCACATGATCTGCTGCCCTCTGGTTTATATGTGTGTTTGACAGATGTTTTTATCACATACAGAAATATAATAATTGCAAACATATGAGTAACAAAAGCTTATATTGACAGTTAGAATGAGTTAATGCAGCAAGTCAATATTTGCAGTGTTGACCCTTCTTCTTCAGGACCTCTGCAATCTCCCTGGCATGCTCTTAATCAATTTCTGGATCAAATCCTGACTGACAGCAGTCCATTCTTGCACAATCAATGCTTTCATTTTGTGAGAATTTTTAGGTTTTTGTTTGTCCACCCGTCTCTTGATGATTGACCACAAGTTCTCAATGGGATTAAGATCTGGGGAGTTTCCAAGCCATGGACCCAAAATCTCTATGTTTTGTTCCTTGAGCCATTTAGTTATCACCTTTGCTTTATGGCAAGGTGCTCCATCATGCTGGAAAAGGCATTGTTGATCGCCAAACTGCTCTTGGAGGATTGGGAGAAGTTGCTCTTGGAGGACATTCTGGTACCATTCTTTATTCATGGCTGTGTTTTTAGGCAAGACTGTGAGAGAGCCGATTCCCTTGGCTGAGAGGCAACCCCACACATGAATGGTTTCAGGATGCTTAACAGTTGGCATGAGACAAGACTGGTGGTAGCGCTCACCTTGTCTTCTCCGAATGAGGCGTTTTCCTGATGTCCCAAACAATCGAAAAGGGGATTCATCAGAGAAAATAACTTTACCCCAGTCCTCAGCAGTCCACTGCCTGTACCTTTTGCAGAATATCAGTCTGTTCATGATGTTTTTTCTGGAGAGAAGTGGCTTCTTTGCTGCCCTCCTTGAGACCAGGCCTTGCTCCAAGAGTCTCCGCCTCACAGTGCATGCAGATGCACTCACACCTGCCTGCTGCTATTCCTGAACAAGCTCTGCACTGCTGGTAGCCTGATCCCACAGCTGAAACACTTTTTAGAGACGGTCCTGGCGCTTGCTGGTCTTTCTTGGGCGCCCTGAAGCCTTTTTGGCAACAATGGAACCTCTCTCCTTGAAGTTCTTGATGATGCGATAGATTGTTGACTGAGGTGCAATCTTTCTAGCTGCGATACTCTTCCCTGGTAGGCCATTTTTGTGCATTGAAATGATGACTGCACGTGTTTCTTTAGAGATAACCATGGTTAACAGAAGAGAAACAATGATGCCAAGCACCAGCCTCCTTTTAAAGTGTCCAGTGGTGTCATTCTTACTTAATCATGACAGATTGATCTCCAGCCATGTCCTCATCAACACCCACACCTGTGTTAATGGAGCAATCACTGAAAAGAGGTTAGCTCGTCCTTTTAAGGCAGGGCTGCAATGATGTTGAAATATGTTTTGGGTGATAAAGTTCATTTTCTAGCCAAATATTGACTTTGCAAGTAATTGCTGTTAAGCTGATCACTCTTATAACAATTCTGGAGTATATGCAAATTGCCATTAGAAAAACTGAAGCAGTAGACTTTGTAAAAATTAATAATTGTGTCATTCTCAAAACTTTTGGCCATGACTGTAAAATTTGAGAGCTCAGAGTGTTATATAGATGGGGTTTCCCTACCAAGCTATTAGTCTGGTATAAGGACAAAAACTACCCCATCTACACTCCACACGAGGGTCAGAAGTTCCTTAAATTTCTTATGGATGAACCAGCATTTAGGGACAGGGATTAAGACCGATTTTTATCTTATGTTCGAATTTACATGGTGTTGTTTACTATTAATTTCCTTTTCCTGAATATGAATATCTGAGGACTAGGGTTGAGCGATACTTTCCGATATCAAGAAGTATCGGATCGGAATGGGTATCGCCGATACCCCAAAAGTATCGGCGATACCCGATTCCGATACCGGAAATCCAATGCAAGTCTATGGGACAGAAATATCGTAACTAAAAAAAACCCTTTCTTTCCTTTTAAACACTAAATATACACACATAGAATACATATATATATATATATATATATATATATATATACAGTGCCTACAAGTAGTATTCAACCCCCTGCAGATTTAGCTGGTTGACACATGCGGACTTAACTTGGCATTGTGACATTTGTACTGTAGATCAGCCTGGAAGTGGGAAATGCACTGCTGCAAAAATTTTTGTTTTAATTTTTTTTTTTTTTTTTAAAAACGTTAAAAGTTAATTCAGAGTGTCATTTATTATTCAACCCCTCAAACCACAAGAATTCTGTTTGGTCCCCCTAAAGTATTAAGAAGTAGTTCAGGCACCAAGAATAATGAGCTTCACATGTGTGGATTAATGATCTCTTTTGCCAGCCTTTTCTGACTATTTAAGACCCTCCCCAAACTTGTGAACAGCACTCATACATGGTCAACATGGGAAAGACAAAGGAGCATTCCAAGGCCATCAGAGACAAGATCGTGGAGGGTCACAAGGCTGGCAAGGGGTACAAAACCC